>JBBBDQ010002015.1:630000-722500 GCA_037127315.1 Ascarosepion bandense
TCCAAAGTCTTGGTTTGCTCCTTTAACCCAAGGAGAAAGAAAAACGTCACATGATTTCAATTCAGGACTCTTGGCTGGTCGCTCATACATAAAACAAGGGGTTACTTTTCAATCACCCCCCCCTCTCTCTCTCTCTCTCTCTCTCTCTCTATATATATATATATATATATATATATATATATATATTCTAAACCCCATCGCTCACATTGTCGCATAGGCCATCGACGACCCATCGCTATTAACGAGGGAACTTTTTTATAAGTAGAAGCGAGGTAGAATGAGGGCTATAGAAATCAAACTTTCCTGCTATTCAATCCATAGCTAGAGGAAAAAGAGATGGATTAATACCTTTTCCAAGGGTATTTGCGCGTAAGTGAATCTCAAAAATTCAACCAGGTTCTCCGATTTCTCATTCCGAGTTGATATCCCCTGCATCATAAAGCACATTTTGTATATATATATATATATATATATATATATATATATATTGTCATCCGCAGACAGATCTGTTTCGCTGTATGCTCATCAGTACGGTTAGACTCCGATTACTTTTATCTATAGAAAGAGAGATAGATAGAGAGAGAGAGAGAGAGAGAGAGAGAGAGAGAGAGAGACAGACAGACAGACAGACAGACAGACAGACAGACAGACAGACGGATGGGTATATATTTTTGTGTGTTCGTCTCTACGTGTGATTGTACATGTAGTGTACTGTTCAAACATAAATTAATGGTGACCTTGTAATATTACTTTCCTCATCGCCACTTACATTTGCGTGACTGTAACTATTCAATGTGTATGTTGAACCATGAAGTTGCATGCAGTGAGCGCTGGCAATTTGTCAATTGTTTTGCATGAATAACAGAATGAATAATCTGAAATCAAAAATGTTCAATGTTAATAAAGTTGAATATCTGTAACACGAAAAAAGAAATTCAGTAACTGAACAGGAACTTAAGCATATTCAAACTATATTCGATTAAACAGTATGACGTAAAATCAAAAGAAAGGAAAGAATATCTAAAGTGAAGAAAGAAAATTTGGGAGATGAAGCTCAAGAGCACTCAAGTGGATAATAGAAGAAGTGTGAAATTTAAATCAGCGAACTATAAAATTAATGACCACGCATGCACCTTAGAGATGACATTAAAAAATCCTATGCGAAAAGTAAAGAGACAGGGGAAGAGGACTCATCAGCCTTAAAGATAATGTCGATCGATCAAAAGATTTTAAGACTAACTAGACAGAAAATGATTTCGCTGTTGCAGCAGACCACGGAATAATATGGAAAGAAAAATGCAAATTGAACAAGTATCTGGAGCTCACAAATGGACCTTCATAGCAGTAGTGATAACAGTTTATCTCTGAGAAGAAAAGCTCTAATAAAACCATAAGTAGACTGTTTAAATCAACTGCCATTGGAATGCAAAATGGCACTCAGGAGATGGCATTACATGATAAACTATGTATTTGATTTTTTACACCACCTTCGTGGAGCATGTCAGTGAACATGGCCTGGAAAAACTATCAGTAAAACTGATACTGCTACTCTTTGTAGAAATGGCAAACCGTAGATAAGTAATAAGCCAGTGAGAGACAAACATGAATATTACGAATACCAAAAATCCCTTTATGTATCACGCAAGTTATAAAGGGGCGCGTTATACTGGCACAGTGTTCAAAAATCAGCTGGCACCTAACCATTGAGCAAGACGGATTAGTTTCTCAGCAACCACTTATATTGACCAACTATGTTATGACAAAGAATGACTTTCTAATGGTCTTCCGACCTTGATTCAGGACTGTGACACGATAGACTCATGAACGTCCCAGTTAGCACGACCGAATTAAGTAAGAACATCCAGGTGACAGTCGTGATTATCATTGTTGGAACATTCTGAACAGTCCAAATAAACCTACTAAAAATACTAGTATAATTGGAGATCTGAGGTAAAACTAAAACTGAAGAGGAAACTGGTGTCAATCACCAGCGAGAATTTCAAGAAATCTGACGCGTTAATGCAAATACATAAATAATAATAATAATAATAATAATAATAATAATAATAATAATAATTTTGTATCAAGCTGCAAGGTGTTAGCACCCACTGAATATAAAATTTGACATGATCGAGTAGGCCATTATCTGCATTGGAAAATATGCAACTTTTACGGGAACGGAATTCCAAGTAACTGGTATGAACATCACCTGAAACCAGTTACAGAGATAGGACTCGTAAAAATTTTGTGGGTCTTTACAATACACACAGACAGAACAATCAAAGCTAATTGACCAGACATTGTGATCAAAGACCAAAATAACAGAATGTGCTTTCTTATTGACATGGTATTACTTGCAGATTGTAGTGTATCTGAATATTTTCAAAACTATCAAAATACAAGGATCTTGAAATGAAAATCTAAAAAATATGGCACGTGAAGGCATCAGTAATTCTAGTTGTAGTTGCAGCCCTGGAATTGATTAAAAATGGTTCAAATAGACTCAAGGAAAGGATTCCTGTCAGCCCATGTCTTAAAGAAATACAAAAAATGTACTTATAAATACACCTCATGTATTACAAAGAGCTTTATATATGTAAAATGTGTGCAATATAGATTTAAAAAAAGAAACTCGGTAGAAAATTTAATGAAGCTATTTCTGATCTAAGATTTATTGGGACCCGGAAGGAAATGTGCATATAAAAGAAATCCATGGAAATAATAATAATAATAATAATAATAATATAAAAGAAATCCATGGAAATAATAATAATAATAATAATAATAATAATAATAATAATAATAATAATAATAATAATAATTAGCCTAGACCCTGCTGTAACAATAAAAGAATTTAAACCAGAAGAAGCTTATAAATACCTAGGTGTAAATGAGAGCGAAAACATTCACCATAAAAAAATGAAAGAAATAGTGCGTAAAGAGTACTATAGAAGGCTACGAATGATATTAAAAACTGAATTAAATTCACAGAACAGAGTTATGGCCATTAATAGCCTTGCAATCCCAGTTGTCCAATATAGCTTTAACATCTTAAACTGGACTCTAAACGACATCAGGCGAATGGATGCTAAAACAAGAAAGCTTCTTTCTAAGCATAAGATGCATCATGCAAAGGCTGATGTAGACCGTCTATACATACCCTGTAAAATAGGTGGTAGAGGTCTTATTCAGCTGGAATTGTCATACAAGACAACAACTATTGGCTTACTAACATACATAGAAACAACAAAGGATTGGATGATACAATTAGTAAGGCAACATGAAGAAAGAAAGAAAAAATATTCAATAATAAAAGAAGGCAGTAAATTCAAACAAGATTTACAGTTAGTAGATTCTGTAGAAAAGCAGAATGGAAGCCAAGAGCCGACTATTGCGGCAAAGAATATGAAAATGAAAGCCAAAGATAAAGCTCTTGAACAGATGAAACAGCGCTGGCAAGACAAACCTCTGCATGGCCAATATCCAGTACGTGCCAATAAATCCAATGTTGACAAAGTTAATACTCATCGATGGTTACGTGCATCTGGATTAAAGTCTGAAACTGAAGGCTTTATTCTTGCAGCACAAGACCAAAGTCTTTTCACGAGAAACTTTCAGGCAAATATTATGCATAATAATATGGATCCAAAATGCAGGTTTTGTGATAAACACCAAGAAACAATAGACCACCTAATCTCAGGCTGTTCTGTGCTTGCCCCAAATGAATATAAAAATCGCCACGATAGAGTTGGGCAATATTTACATTGGGCAATATGCAAACATTATGGAAAAGCTGTAGGCAAACACTGGTATGAACATCACCCAGCACCGGTTACAGAAATAGAAGATGTAACCATTCTATGGGATTACACCATCTACACAGACAGAAAAATTGAAGCAAACAGGCCAGACATTATTGTTAAAAACCAGAAGGAGAAAACTTGTCTATTAATTGATATGGCTTGTCCAGCGGATTGTAACATAGCAATCAAGGAATTTGAAAAACTGTCAAAATATAAAGACCTGGAAATTGAAATAGAAACAATGTGGAAATTGAAAACAAGAGTTGTGCCAGTGATAGTAGGTGCACTTGGAATGATAAAAAATGGAACAAAACAACACATTGAAAGAATCCCTGGAAACCCCAGCTTAAGAGACATACAAAAAATTGTCTTATTAAGTACAGCCCACACACTAAGGAAAACTTTATCTATGTAATGCTGGAGATGATAGGGAAGATAGAAAAACATGAAATGGAGCCATAACAACACGCCACTACCTGCCTTAGGTCTCCCCGCAGACTTGGTTGGTAGTGAGACCAAAGCAGAAATCGAAATATGATGAAAAATGACATAATAATAATAATAATAATAATAATAATAATAATAATAAAGTGTAGCTCTGTTCACTAGTAGGAGTACTTCGGCAGCATCCTGTCACAGTTTGTTCATTTTTAAGTTTGAAGAGTGAGGTCGCTAATCCAACTTGAGAGTCATCACTAGATAGTTGGGAACATTCCCAATCGTGGCCCATCTGAGAGGACTGGGTTAATCGACCTGAAGGTACTTCTAACTAGACATTAACTGAAAGATCATTTACTGCTTTTATTAATGTTTTTATCATATCACACACGTTTTTATCAGACGAGTCGTCCTGATGTGTATATTAGATTCGCATATTTGTACCCCAGGGTCATTTAATTGGTGTATTGCTCTCTCATTCAATCATGATAATCTGATAATAAGCGTAAAAAATTAATATCTCGTATCTATGTTTTCTTCAAAAGAAGCTTTCAACAATGAGTCAATCATAAGTAGAACCGGTTCTTCTGCTATTCTTTGTAACAACAATTAATAAACCTTCGATAATCGATAGCTGCAGCGTAACCGGAACTCAGTTATTGAATTCATTTTTTTGTCATAGGAATAGGGAAAAAGCAGACTCCAACATTTTCCTTATGCTTGTGACTTGCTCGCTTTACAATGTAAAGAAAAACTAACATTTATTTCTAAATAATATCTAACTGTATTTAAAACAAAATATTACTTCACTGAAAGATGTTTTATTGACTTCTACAGAGTTCCATATAAATCGATTGTGTAGCAGCAAAACATTTTCATATTTTAAGACTATTTGTCCTATTTATACATTCATACTCAGTAAAGTAATATTTTCTATTAGAACGCATAAAGAATGATAAATAAGTTGAAAAAATAAAGCAGTTAACAAGAGAAGACGGTTTGATTAAAAGGTCAGTCAGATCAACCAGCAAATTTATAAGACGTTGAGTAAAGTAAAACCTTCTATGTTTCATTAACATCGTTGAAAATATATTTACTCGGAACACAACAGTTTACCACAAATTAAAAATTGCTACACAAGAATAATAGTCGACCATATTAGCTAACTAACCATTACCTTTTAGTCTGCTATAAGAGTGCACATAAGTAAAATGTTACGGGCCACTACAAATTGTCATTAGAATTCACAGCACTAACTACATAGGATTCTGAAATATTTATATTTTAAAGTTTAATTGAACCATTTTTTCATCAAAGTTATCCCATTAAAAGTGGAGAATTTTGTTTCGCATAGGAAAAAAGTTAGTCCCAGAGCCACGACTTCTCCAACACAAGCCGCTAAACCCATAGCATGTTAAGATGGTTGTAGCACAGAGATATGATTGAAGTAGTAGGAGGATTTAAATAAGTAATTCATCGAGCTTATTATTCGACTTCAACAGAATGCAGAAACCACTGAACGGCCGTTTAGTCCTATATTTGGGACTCTTTGAGTTTAATTTGTTACCTCTTCGTAACCAGGGCCCGTGGTACAATTGGTATGACATCAGCTTAATAACCAAAAACTGCCTGGATTCGATTCCTGGTAGCGGATGCGCACTGCTGAAGAAAAAATGGATTTCATATTAATTCACTTTAAAGAAAACGTTTACGACTTCTCACGCTTTTTATTCTATACCAATTTCTTTTGTTGGAACAACCCTATTTCTTTATCCAATATACGATTACCACAAGAAAATGTCACGAACGGAAGACGAAACGTTGGAGCTTTTCCTGAATCTACAGAAAAACCTAAAAGAGGAAATACTCAAGCTAAACCAAAAAATGGACTTCATATTAATACACTGAAAAAAAAAACGTTGTTCACGGTTTCTCACACTTTATATATATATATATATATATATATATATATATATATATATATATATATATAATATGCCACATTAACTGATGATACTATTTAATATTGTATATATTGGAAGTTGTATGTAGACATTTATATGTGTATGTGTGTGTATATATCTCTGGATATATGCATATGTTTCGGTGTTCGTGTATATATATATACATATATATATATATATGTGTGTGTGTGTGTGTGTGTGTGTGTGTGTGTGTGTTATATACGTATATTTCTATATTTATCATTGTTCCACATTTTTAAGATCAAAACTAATCTTCAGATACGTTTTATTTTATTTGTTAATTATTGTAAACTTTATTTAACAAATAAAATAAAACGTATCTGAAGATTATTTTTGATCTTCTTGAAAATGTGGAACAATGATATAGATACACTTAAGCGCAATAAAAATAGTTTAAGTTTCGTCCGATTTGCACCTAAAATATTACAAAATGAAATTGTAAGACACACGGTAAACCTATTAATTAGTTTTTATTGATCTTATGATTAAATTAGGAAAAAATCTTAAATAATCGATAATCTTTTAGGTTTCATGTGTAATATATAGACGGCGGGAATTAATATTATGTTTTAAATTATGTACAGAGACCAGAAATAATTTGAAAAAGTGATGTCAGAATTCCTACTGTATTTATTAGTGTTATAACCTTTGATTATTATTATTATTATTATTGTTAAATTTCCATTTCTGCTATGGTCAAACAACTACCAAGTCTGCGGGAAGCTCTAAAGCAGGTAGTGGTGTGTTGTTATGATTACATTTCATAATTCATTTCCCGAACTCCCGTATCATCATAAGCGTTACACCAACAAAGTTCTTGTGTTATCAAGACATTTGTTTGTATTTCTCTTAAGCTAGGATTTCCAGGGATGTTTTCAATGTGCTGTTATGTTATTTTTTTATCATTCCAAGCGCATCGACTATGGCTGGTATTATTCTTGTTTTCAATTTCCACATTTTTCTATTTCACATTCCAGGTCTTTATACGCTGATAGTTTTTTAAATTCCTTGTTTAGTATGTTACAATCCGCTGATCAAGTTTTCGGTTTTTGACAATTATGCTCAGACTATTTACTTTAATCTTCCTGTCACAAAAGATATTGCAATCCCATAAAATTGTGATTTCTTCTATTTTTGTAACTGGGTGGCTGGGTGATGTTCATACCAGTGTTTATTAGGATATCTTCCAAAGTGACTGCGAATTTTCCAGTGAAAATATTTTCTCACTCTATTGTCACGATATTTATATTTATATGGCGCAAGTTCAGAACATCCTGAGATTAGATGGCCTATTGTTTCCTAATATTTGCCACAAAACCTGTATTTTGGATCCTCGCTATTATATATAAGATTTGCCTGAAAATTCCCAATAAAATGAGTCTTGTCAAGCACTGCAAGAATAAAACCTTCCGATTCAACCTTTAATCTAGATAACTATCAATGAGCATTAACTTTATCAGCATCGACTTAATTAGCACGTTCCAGAGATTGGTCATCCGGAGGTTTCATCTGTTCAAGAACATTATCCATTGTCTACTTTTTCATATTTTTTGCTGCAATATTTGTTTCCTTGGTTCTGTTTTAGTTTTCTACAGAATCTACTAAATGTAAATCTCGTTTATTTTTACAACTTTCTTTCATGACTGAATATTTTGCTTTCTTTTTATGTGCTGTTTAACTATTTGTATCATTCAGTCCTTTATTGTTTCTATGGATGTTAGTAAGTCAATAGTTGTTATCGTGCAGGATAATTCTCGCCGAATAAAGACATCTTCCATATTAATTACTGAGCATTTATAGGTGGTCTGCATCATCCTCTAGATGATACATAATATGCTTAGAAGGAGGCTTTCTTGTCTGAGAATCTATTATTCTGGTGTCATTTAGAGTCCAACTGAAGATGATGAAACTATATTGAAACACTGGGTAACAAGGCTATTAATGACCATAACTCTGTTCTAAGAATACAATTCAGTTCTTAATATCAGTCGCACCCTACAGTACTCTTTTCGTACTATTTCTTTCATATTTTTGGTGAATTCCTTCACACTTATTAACATCGTGGTACTTATAAGCTTTTTCTTCCCCTAAATCTTAGCTTGTTACTCCAGGGTCTAAGCAAATAAAGTTTTCTTGTAGTGATCCTCGTACAGTTTTGTCTTTACCACATTTATGCAAACTGTATTCCATTTCTGTGTCACCATTGAAACATTATACTGCTTTCAGGAGACATGTAAAATAGATGTTTTTTAGATATTTTGTTGCCTTATTCCATCCTGTTAATGTCGCTGGTTAATGCTATTAGAGATATAGAAGTCTTAACTTTGAATATTCCTCTGTTGATGTTTATTTCACCAGACTTATAGATTACATTTATATGATTGAGGTGAAATGTTGTTTTCCATGTTGACATACTTCGTTTGATGACCACGGGTGATACCATGTACATATTTAAAGACTTTAAAATACAGATATGGGGTACACTATCGAATAATCTATCCAGAGTTACTGAGGGTTTTCTTTGTATTGAAGCAGTTTTCCAAGCTCATCCTGTTAATAAGTAATTAGTCTTTTCATCTGTAAGAAGCATGTTTTCACCCACTTTTTCAAGAAGTTGTATATCATATATTTTTCGTTGTAAGAATATGTCTGCTTTGTTTGAACAGATGTCAACAGTAAGTTGTAAGCAATGGGAAAACATGTAACTGGTCTGTATTTTTTTTACATTTGTGTCTTCATTCTTGGGTAGAAGGAAAGTAATTCATTTGGTTACCCATGCCGAAATTTCAGTAGGATCACTGACCATTTCTTGAAGTTAGATTTCTGTGTGCTGTATTTATATAATAGAGCCACAGCTTAGGAATTGTATCCGTTCCTGAAGATTTCCAGTTGTGTGCTTTTTTAATGCACATTTATCTCATCTGTGATTCCCGTCCATGCTTGTTCCAGTTTATTTTTCATCCGCTCTACCGCTTGCGTAATCCTATATGCTTCTCTGTTATGTTTTTAAAGGCAAGGCCATGTATTTCCTAGAACTGTATAACTTCTTCCATTGTCGGAGGTGTTGTCACTTCAATTTTTTGTTTCCTTATTTCTCTGTAAAATTTATTCGCATTGGTTTGGAAAATCTTATTCTGTCTGTAGAATCTTGATTTCTTTTTCATTCGAGCCTTCACTTATATTTTTTTCTTTAGCTGATAGGACTCTTTCTTTTGACTTTTTTGCTTTTCTAGTTTTGACATTTGTCCCTCTTGCCAGTTTATCGAGTACTGATAATTTACTTTTAAGTTGTTCAGATTTATTTTTCTAATGTTTTCTTTATTATGGGTCTTTATGTTTGTGATACTGCCTTTTTTACTTTGATGTTTAATTTTTTAGTTGCTGCTATTGCAGATAAATATATTGCTTCGTTGAAACATACGTGGATCTACTTCCTCCAGAATTAATCTAAGTGCTGCATAGTAGAGTTTAATAGTTTTGAGGTTATGCTTTGTTGGTTGTAGTTTTTGGAGTTCTTCTTGCTCCTCTATTTCGATATTTTGTGTTTAACTTACATGCTTCATGATTTCTCCGTTGGTTACTTGCATACTATTCTTGTTTTCCGTAAAAGGATTCAGTTTAATGCGTTTTGAATTCATAGCGGGCTTGTGAACGACAAAGCTCACGCCTTTCCAACTCTTCCAAACTTTCAGCATTATCTTCACATTTCTTTCAGTTTGTTTATTATGATCTGTAATTTGTGATTGTTCCCCTTTTATATTTTGTTGATTCCCCTATTCCGGTTGTAGTTCTTTTTATTTATTTAATTTCAGCATCCGTCAATCGGTTATTTATCATGATGTAGCGTCTTACATTGGCTAGTTTACTATTGTCAATGTCCAGTTAACTTTTTCTCGCCAAATGTTACATGTTTGGCGAATGGTATTGTTCTGAGATTTGTGCAACGTTTCATAGAATGCATATAACGAGTTTGTACTCCTTACGAGACCCATTTACCTTCTCTTTTTTTAAATGAATGATTGTGGATCTAGTTGGAGAATTCGCTGGGCTATCATTGAGATTATTGCGGTTGTGGGGACCTGAATTATTTATGTAGGACTTTGTTCCTATGGCAGATTTTGGGATTTCCTAAAGAAAAGGGCTCTCTTTTTATCCACTGGAAGAGGCATACTGAACTTTTTGTTTGATTTTATCCACTGGAAGAGATATGCTGGACTTTTTGTTTGATATTTTATTTTTATATTGTTCCTACAAGTGACAATCGGATCCAATAGTCCACCCAATGTTGCTCCTGACATTGGTTAATGGTAATTTACAGACAGGGTTCCGAAGCATGTAGGAGATCGTTCGTGACTTCATAACTTCTTCCACCTTTATTACAGGGTATGTATAGACGGTCTACATCAGCTTTTTAATGATGCATCTTATACTTAGAAAGAAGCTTTTCTGTTTTAAAATCCATTCGTTTGATGCCATTTAGAGTCCAGTTCTAGATGTTTAAACTATATTGAATCACTAGGATGACAAGGTTATTAATAGCCATAATTCTGTTCTGAGAATTCAACTCATATTTTAATATCATTTATTTTTTGATTCATAGTATTCGTTACGCATTCTTTCTTTCTTTCATTTTTTTATGGTGAATTCTTTCACTCTCATTGACACCAAGGTACTTATAAGCAGCTTCTTGCACAACATTTTTATTGTTAAAGCAAAGTCTAAGCTAATAGAAGATGTTTGTTGTGATCTTTGTAAAATTGTGGCTTTAAAACATGTATTTAAATTGAATTTTATTCCATTTTTTCACTGAAGCATTTTACAGTTTTGCTGAAGACCTTTCTGCTCACTGTTTTTTTTTTTTTTTTTTTTAATCATTTCACCCCAAGCAAGGCATTCCACTGCTACTATTGCGCTTTGGGGCTACATAGGGGAAGGTGAATAAAAAGAGTGGTTAGATATAGGAAATGTCAGAAGGGGGTGATAGATAGTTGGGTGGGTGGGAAGAGTGTTTGAGAGAGTGGAAGAGAGTTAGTTTGTTAGGAGGTGTCTATTGACCTTACATTTAAACTCCTGGAGATTGTAGCTGTCGGGGAAGCAGTCATGTGGAAGAAAATTCCACAGTCGGGAAGTGCGAGAAAAGAAACTGTTGGAGTAGAAGTTGCGGTTGCATTTCATCGATTCCACTGTAAAAGGGTGGGATCTAGTTGCTAATCTAGTATCTCGTGCAAATTCGAACCTAGGGGGCACCAGTGATCTAATTTCATCGGAGCAGAAGCCGTGAAAGTATTTATAGAAGAGACACAGAGAAGCCACGTCGCGCCGGTGAGAGAGAGACTGCAGGCGGTGTGCTAAGTCGGTATCGATCACATTACAGACCCTCCGCTGTACCTTGTCTAGAAGCCCAAGGAGAATAGCAGGGGCACCCGACCAGATATGGCAACAGTATTCAATGCACGGGTGGATGGCAGATTTATAAATGTGCAGGATAGATTCAAACGGAAAAAAGCTCCAGGTCCTGCACAGAGAACCGACTTTCATAGCAGCGGATTTAGCAATGGATTCGATATAGTCATTCCACTTGAGGTCCGCTGAAAGTGTGAGACCAAGGAGGCGTAGTGTTTTACTCTCTGGGAGGCAAGCCTGGTCCATGCTAATAGGAGGTAGGTGCGATTGTCCATGATGATTAATTGATAGTAGCTTCGTTTTAGAAGCATTAAAATTTACGAGCCATTTCTTACCCCAGTCCACTATGAATTGGAGGTCACTTTCCAAGCTCGGCTGCAAGGTTAGCTTTGTCGCCCGCACCAGATTTTTGGTCGAGGCGAGAATAAACTGTGGTGTCATCGGCGTACATACCTACTTGGGATCTTATGGTATCAGGGAGATCATTAATGTAGATCAGAAAGAGCGCAGGACCTAGGGTAGAGCCTTGAGGGACATCCGCGTTCGTATGGTAGTTCTGGGAGGCATATCCGTTTAATACCACTTTCAATGTAGGTTAGATAGGAATGACTGGATTAGTTCAAACAAATGTCCAGCTATACCATAGCTCCGCAGTTTGCATAGAAGGCCAGCATGCCAAACTCTGTCGAATGCTTTAGAGATATCCAAGGCAACGGTTCGGGCTTCACCATTCTTATCGAGTGCCTGATATATGTACTCGGTGATGGTCGTTAGCCTATCAGCAGTAGACCTGGTGAAGCGGAAGCCATACTGTTTGTCTGAGAGGAGCCCGTGGGCCGTGAGATGCTGAACGACCTCGGCGTTGATAATGGCCTCGAACACTTTGCCAAAGGTCGGAAGAAGGCTGATAGGTCGGTAATGTGCGGGGTCCGAGGGTTCTCCAGTGTTTTTAAATATAACTTTAAGTCATCCATATTTTCTTTTGAAGTATTTTATAACTACATTCTTTCTTGTTAAGTTGGTTAGTTAATGCTATTAGTGATATGCAAAGTAGTAAAGAAGATAAAGAGTCACCTTACAATATTTCTCCTTTGGTTTTTATTCCACTAGGCTATAGGTTCTGTTATAAAACTGAATGTCATATCTGTTTTGATTTACAGTCACTTACTGAAAATCTGAAAACACTGAAAATCTGCTTAGTACACATACAATTTTAGCTTTGAATTGGATTTCTACATTCTGACTCAGAAACTCATTAAAACAGGCTCCGAGTTTCACTATGTTGTTTGATTGGTCCGTAAATGGAAGTGTTATGTTCGTATCAACACGACAAATTTCTTCTTTCCTCAAACATATATGTGAAAATATTTATGAGAACCCTGGAAAACATGTTCAGAGACAAAACCTGAGAAATCTCACAAGTCTACGTGAAATTTAATTTCACATAAGCTTGAGAAAATTAAATTCGGGAGAATGGCTTACAGGCTGTTAAAACTCACTATGGGCTTAACCCACCGACTGTCTGGTTAGCAACTCTCCTGCTTTACCTTTTCCCCTACCGTCACATGAAGTCTTTACCCCTCACAAACTGAAAGCAATAAAGAACAACCCTTCAACGTCATGATTACTACTACGGAAAGAAAGAGAGAATATCACAGAGCTACCGATTACCTACTCCACTCTTCGAACGGCACATATTTGTTCACTTTCTTCTTCTCTCATCCTTCCGTCCCCTTCTCACTAAAAACAACCGCCTTTGAAAACCACACATAATTGTGAACATTACATACAATTGCAGACGGCCAGCAGAAAACAAATTCATGCACATCTAAACGCCAACCGGCTAAGAATTATGGTCAACTAATTTCGTAAACAATTCGTCTGTATTTATCTAATAAAAAATAAATTTGCATCTGCCTTTGTCATAATTCTTCTTGCAACCATAAGCTTGATTGTAACAGTTCCATTTATATGATTGTTTTCTAAATCGACATACATTGCTTGATGAAATTGATGACAACAGGTGATACCGTGTATAAATTTTAAAACTTTAAGATCACCGATTGTGGTACACTATTGAATGCTTTACGATAATCTATCCAAACAGTACTTTTCTTTGCATTGAAGCAGTTTTCCAATATCACCCTATTAATAAGTAATTGGCTTTTACATTCATAACAGCCACATTTGCACTTTTTGTTCAAGTGGTAGTGTGTAACTTCTTTCCAAGAATAAATATGTCTGTTTTGTTAAGATAGATGTCAATAGTTTGTAATTTGTGGGAAGACATGAAATTGGTCTGTAGATTTTCGGGATATTTGTGTTACTATTGGGTAGAAAAATGGTAATTCCTTGATCATCCATGACGGAATTTTAGTAGGATCGTTAACCATTTCTTGAAGTTATTTGACTAGATTCTTGTGTGCTGTATTTAAATAATATAGTCAAAAGTGAGAATTTTATCTATTCCTGGAGATTTCTAGTTGTGTGCGTTTTCAAGTGCACATTCAAGATCCTCTTCTGTGATTCCAGGCCAAGTTTGTTCTGGTTTATTTTTCATTCTGTCTCTTGCGCAATCCAATTTCCTTCTTTGTTATGTTCTTTAGGGCAATCACAGAACCGTATAACCGCTTCCATTTTGGTAGGAGAGACTGTCACTTCAATTCTTTGTTTACCTATTTCCCTGTAAAATTTCTTTACGTTGAACGATCTTGTTCTGTCTGTGAAATCTTGATAATTTTTCATAGCGTCTTATTCTTTGAGCCTTCAGTTGTAGTGTTTGTTTCATTTTTTCTTTAGTTAATAGGACTTCATTTTCATTTCCTTCTGCCTTTTCTAGTTCTTACAATTATTCCTCTTGCCAGTTCATCGAGTACTGATAATTCACTTCTACCTTATTCTATTTCTTTTTCTATTTTTATTTTACAAGGTGGCTCTTTATGTCTGTGGGACTGTATTTTTTTCCTTTGATGTTCAATTTTTTGTTGCTACTATTGCTGATGCACATATTGTATCATTGAGACTTATAATAATGTCTTCTTCCTCCAGAATTAATTTAAGTGCTGCATTGTAGAGCTTATTAGTTTTGAGGGTATGCTTTGTTGGTTGTAATTTTGGAAGTTGTTCTCGTTCCTCCATTGCAATATTTTTGTGACTGACTTATGATTTATTCTTTGACTACTTGCATACTATTCTTGTTTTTTGTAAAAGAATTCTGTTCAGTGTGTTTTGAATTCGTTTTATTGCCTTCTTGCGACCAACTAAGATATTTTCATCACTTTTAGACTTTCAGAATTATCTTCACATTAATTTTTGTGTATCTTGGTTTCTTCATTAAAGCCTGTGGCTTGTGTGATATTAATACATTTTCCTATTCCGGGTCCCTTTCATGTTTTTTTATTCGTCTATTCTCGTTGCAATTATTTTTATTTCCTAAATTTCAGTCTCTGTCAATTGGTTATTTCACATTATGAACTATTATGAATATACTTTCTAATTGTTGGGCAATTGACTAGAGTACCGAAAGACAGGAAAATCTTATTAGAAACAAAGAAAAGAGTGCTGGATTGCTATGTGATATCTGTTCTTCCGTACATAAGTGAATGTTGAATGATCTCATCAAGGATGAAGGAGAAGCTTCAGGCAGCAGAAATGTGGTTTTACAGAAGGATGCTGAGGGTACCATGGACGGAGCATGTGTGCAACGATGAGGGGCCGGAAAGGATGCAAACTGGAGGAAAACTTATACCTAATATAAGGAAGAGGTAAATAAGATTCCTAGGATACGTAATGAGGAAGGAGGGCATGGATAATTTAATACTCATAGGTTTGATTAAGAGAAGGAGAGACAGAGGAAAGCAGCGCAGAACGTACTTGTTAGGTCTGAGCAAATGGATGGCTGAGCGGGACTTAGAAGAGATACAAAAAGAAAAAATATTGAGGGCGACAAGAGACAGAGCCAATTGGATGTCCATGATCGCCTACGTTCTGGAGGAACACGGCAAATGAAAAAGAAAACTTTCTAATTGTTTATTCAACCTTTTCTTGCCAAATGTCCTATGTTAGGTGAGTGGTGTTTTTTTGAGGTTTGAGTAACATATTGGGTAACGGTTTTTCCAAACAGGGTTTGGAAATCTGCAAGGGCTTTTCGCGCCCTCATAACGCAGTAGACATTCACTTCTCGGCATGATTAACACCTTGTGTAGCGGGTTTTTATTCGTAGTTTTCATTCTCATAAATGAGTTGCCAAGCGTTAATAGACAGAGACGCGATTAGAATTCAAAGAGAAAGACACTGGCAAAAAAAAAAAATAACTTGGAAGATACAGTCACTCAACAAAACAAAGCATCACTACACTAGAGTATTATACTAACAAGAGATAGAGAGAAATATAGAGGTGCTATTTTTCTTTCCCCTTTCTTCTACATTTTTTCTTTTTATTCCCTATCAGATGAGTTGTTAATTAATAAAAAAAATGTTCTACTATCACTAGTTCTTGTAACGAAGGTAATTGTCAAAAAACCAAATTAATCGAATAGGAAAAGTTAACATTTGTTTAATAAAGTTTATCACTGCTGTGAAATTTAAAAATAATTATAATGATAATATTTTTTTTCTATTTTAACACATTATTATTATTATTTCCTTTGATTTATGGTGTATACTCATTTCTTTCCGGGTCCCAATCAAAGACCAAAGGTCAGAAATGGCATCATAGCATTTTCAGCTGAGTAATTTTTTGTGAAAAAAAAGGTACTCACATTTTACACAGATAAATCTCTTTGTAAAGTGTGAAATGTACTTGCGACTACAATTTTCTGCATTTCTCTAGTGATTGAGCTACCAGGAATATTATTATTATCAGCATCATTAATTTAACACTTGCTACTTGTTTATCAAGTCGTTCACCTGTAAATGACGGTTTTTCTTGGAAAATTACTGAATTTTCTTACTACGTGAACAGTATTCATTACACCGTTTTGCAATTCAGCTGAAGATAGATTTTCACGGGATTTTCTTAATATTTCTACCAGTATTTGCTTAATCAGTTCTAGAGATCTTCTAAATTCCGTGATAATGGTTGTATCTAAATGGCACATTCTTGTAAATTATGTTTTCAGATCGATTTATTTGAGAATTTATCAAATTCTTTCGCGGAAATATTTTTATTATTCGGTATGATCCTGTCGATAAGATAGAATTTATGTCTTTGAAGTTCATGACAATATCCGGTGTGTTAGCTTGGATCGTGAGAATAGATGGTATGGTAAATTCCCAGAATCAAATAACACCATCACCATCTGGAACTAGTTGTGGTTTCTGCTCATACTAGTTTCTGCATTAGTTATAATATTGATATATCTTCCAATGAAGATATTGCCCAACCCTATTATGACTATTTTGAAACTGAGTCATATCTCACAACAGTCAGATATTGTATGATCAATAGAGTCTTCAGGTTGTTTACAGACATGGTACTAAATGTGGTTGAGAATTAAGGCAATATTCCACTTTTTATAATGTTCATGCTTTGTTCATGATCTTACAAGGAAAAAAGAGAACAGTTGTCGATAATTATTATTCCTTGCTTAGCCATTCAGGGTTTTTCTCTGTGTTAGTTTGAAAATTGTAAATGGTTTTTGAATAAATGATAAAATATTTTACCAAATGTTAGTTACCTTATACTTTATCTATTCCTGAAAAGGTTCATTTTTTAAATTATTATTGTATTCCTTCTTTAACATCTATGTCATTCCATTTCGGTTTATCTTTCTCTCTTCAAACTTTGGTTTAGTGTTCTTGATCCATTCTGCGTTAATCATATAATTCTTTTCATTTCTGATATCTTATTAAAAATTACTCTCTTCATTTTTTATAAACTTCGTTGACATATTTTCTTTTCCCTTGATAGTTTTGACAGTCATCTTTTGTTTATAGAGTTTTTTCCTTGTAGTTTCTCTTTCTTTGTGGTGTTGTCACATGGATGCACTGAGGACCTATTTTACAGTTGTTATATATATATATATATATATATATATATATATATATTATGCTCTCATTACGATTGAGCTCTCTTGAGAAGAAAATTGTAAAAACAGTTCCACTTCATGTTTTTTTTCTGTTTCCTGTATCATCCCTAGCGTTACAAAGACAACGTTCTTCTTAGTGTGTGGGCTGTACTTATCAAGACAATTGTTTGTATATCTCTTAAGCTGAGGGTTCCAGAGATTCTTTCAATGTGTTGTTTTGTTCCTTTTTATATCATTTCAAGTGCACCCACTATCACTGGCACAACTCTTGTTTTCAATTTCCACACTTTTTCTATTTCAATTTCCAGGTCTTTATATTTTGACAGTTTTTCGAATTCCTTGGTTGCTATCATTATTATTATTATTTTATTATTATTATTTTTTTTTTTGCAACCTTGAATCTTGCATTATAGGTGTTTTCTTCTGATCTTATTTAACATTCATTTATTATGTTTTTATCAGTGTTAGCCTTAGAATATTTAGGATGTATAACATCTAGCATTATATTATAAGACTAACAGTGTGACCATTATGCATATCACGATTATCTTGACGGTTGTGCTATCAAAGTTCAGATGTTATGAGAAATATATTGCTAATATAATTCTCACTGTTACATTATATTTAATAAAATATTTGATAACTTTAATAATAGTAGCAGTCGTAGGATTAATATTGAGTGGATTGTTAGTGATAAGAGTAACTAGTAACAAGAAGAACGAGAACGAAGATCGACTGCTGTTGATTAAAAACTTCTGTGCCACATGGACTCACGCATCAAAATGCTGTAATAACTTAGCATAGTGTCAGAGATACGCCCTTTATAGTTGTCTCACTGTTCCACTAGAAAATTACTCGCGTTATGTTTCAAGAATATTTAGGAGATTCAACTTTAATAAATATCCTGTATCGCCAACTATATCACTTGGGATAGAGGCAAATATTGTGCTTGAGTTAATTAAAAACAGTTAAATAAAAACTGGCTTACATGTATCTTTTCATCTATTCAAGCACTAAATCATTTTATGATTCACATCAAAAGAATATTAATAATAAGAAAGCGATTACCTTTCATTCTCTTCTATTTCTCAGTTCATTCATCCTCTTTAGATCATTACCAAATTCCCACACGCACACCCTCTCTCACTCTCTCTCTCTCTCTCTCTCTCTCTCTCTCTTTCTGTCTGTCTATCTGTCTCTTCTGTGCTTCCATTGCTGTTTCGCAATTCAAAATTTTACATTCCCCTGCAAAAATTCGCGGTTTAAATTACTTTTGCTTTTATTTTTGTTTTTCAGTTTAAATTTCTTTCTTTTTTTAATTTCTTAAAAAATGTAAACAAATCCTATCTCTTCAATCTACTGAATTTAATGCGACAAACCCTAGAGAATTCTTAATTTTCTGCTATTAATCAAATATTAATTTACAAGTAGTTTATTACTCAAAACTAAACTTATCTTCCTTAGTATACGAGCGTGTATGTGTGCACGCGTATAAAATATTTAATGAAATTCATATCACCATCCGCAATACAGGAAATAAAGGTGCTACTCAAAATATATATACCGTCATATGTACTAAAAGATTCATTAACCTATTCTTCTGTTATTTTCAATAAGGACTAATTACTTTTTAAAGCAGTACAATCCATTCATTCAAAGGTAATGTAATATTCAACAACTTGGAAGAAGAAGCGACGATCCGGGTTCGAATTCTAATCGAATTCGTTTCATTCACTTACGCACAAATACTTTTTGGAAATGTATCAATGAATCTCTACTCCCTCCAACTATAGGTAGAATAGCAGGATAGATTTTGTTCTATCGCCTTGGTTGGAAACCTTTCTACTACAAAATATAATGGCAGGAATACTGTTTGAAAACCTTCTGCCTCGTCAGTCATGTCTCTTTCGAGACATGATCGCTCAAGCGTATATCACGTATGGCGATTAAATGACTGACTTCATTGAATATTGTATTGCGTCCCCTCTTTCTCTCTGTACTGATTTCCGTATTATTTCTATATGCGTATATTTTTTTAAGCTTCCATTAGCTTTCGTATCTTTTGTGTCTGTCTTTGGAACACGAAAATGTGTTACTGATGAAAAACTATCATTGTCGGGTGGCATTCCTCTTGATTGGCTTTGTTTTGTCATTCTGTACCTCCATTTATCCAAACATTTATTTAATTTTTCAGCAGGTCATTTTACCGGAAAGCATGTGGTCCTGATTAGTATTACACGCTGTGATAAGATATCAGATGTTATGCCTGTTCGACAAAACAGAAGCGAAGAATTTCGAAAGCGCATTTATTACTCAGAGCCATGACATTTAATTTTTGAGATGGCAGAAACATCGTTTTTATACATCGAAAAATGTTGCTTGGCAATTTATAACCAAAACTAACACATCACATTTGACAGCAGGACAATCGTTGCAAAAATGACGAGATGGAACACTGAAAACACATTAATAACATTTCTGCCTGATATTACAGACTGTAAAACCAGCAGTAAAATTTTCTGACAAAGAAAAGATTGTTGAAATGCTATCTAATATCAATCCTCTTATAAAGCAGTGAATGCAGGACAATTTTATCACGGGTGAAAAAACTTGAGGCAGCAGATACTTAAGGAAAGTAGAAACAAAAAGAATACTTATGCTCAGAATCTGAAAGAGATAGTTAAAATTTCTGGAACATATAATGAGGAAAGAAGGTTAGGGAATTTAACAATCACGCGATATACTGAAAGCAAGAGGGATGGGGAGAAAAAGGAATAACCTGTGTAACTTTCATCCATTTGTATAAATGAATGACAGTACAGTACCAGGAGATAATAAAGAGACAAACATTATTTGGAACAACGAAAGATAAGAATTTGTAGAGGGCCATAATCATCCATATCTTGTAGGGAGAACGGTAGATAATTAACCATTGCACGAATCTTACTGTCATAAGCTACGATAGCGTTGTAAAAGTAAGGATTCCAGAATAAATTCTGAGGTGCGGTCATTTGAACACATTTTGGGTCGTGTGTTTGACTGATAACTTTTCACCATTCCCTCGTATGCATAAAACGCACAAAACTATAAAATCTAGCATTTGAAAATAACTAAAGATACCGCTATAGAAACCGACATTATCCTTGGAAAGTAAATGATTCATAACATAAAATAATTAATACTCAATAAAGCTAACAGTTATTCTATAAACGTAGAAAAAAAGAAATGAAATTGAATACTTTTCAAAAACACAGTTTTAAAATGTTTCAAGCAACAATGAATATACTGTAGACGGAAGGAATATAAGACAGTAATAAAAAACTAAAGAGAAACTAAATATCAAAGAAGAGAAACCTTTAGCCTCACAGTAGATCAAATCAGTTCCCATTTGGCCGAAAAAGAAATCCGATAAAATATTCCTTTTCCAACCTGCTGAGAATGATCCCCAAAAGATAGGAAACTCTATCAGAGTATCAGCACAAAGTAAACGGTATATCCTGCTGCCAATAGATTGCATAAAGAGAGAAAAAATAAGCGCAACAATTAATCGAATTCTATGCGCATCAATATGAACACCACGCTAGAAAACGTAATACAAACCAAATACGCTCTTAACAACCACTTAATCACGCACCTGAAACTTATGGATGTTCACATCAGAAAGACAAAGCGTTTCCAAAATTCTATGTTAAAACAGAGTATGCTTTATTTGTAAAGATATTTTTCAAAGTTTTCTCAATGCTATTCTTAAAAGTAATAGATTGTTTTTATTCTTACCAATCTTTTCTTTGCGCGTATACCAAAGGAAAATATCACAGTGTGGGCGACGTCACTACGCATATGGCACTAGTGATAGAGATCAGTGTTTGAACCAAAGACTTTCATTGTTGGTTTTTCTTCTCTTGCAAAATTCATCAAGCACAATTTCTGCTTTCGATTCTTTCCTATTTGGCTTTGTGTTGTACTCGTACTTAGTAAATATTAAAAACACTATTTTAATGATTTGCCATGCTAAAAACAAGTAAAGAATACTAATCAAAGAAACGTTAAAAGATTAAAAAACGCTCATCTAGGTTTGAAACTAATTATCATCTGATTAGCTTCATGACATAGACCTTTAAACTCAAGTAAAATTGCGTGAAAAGTTTATTTCTTTTGCTGATAATATTATAGTAATATTATTTAGTCAAATGAATGCTTTTTTATTATTAGGAGATGCGTTCTCTGTTACAGTTCAAAAGATACCGATTAGTATGATTCCAATTTTTATACATTATAATATTAGCTGTTATTTCTACATTTTACCATATTTCATATGAGCACTTTTTTTTATCTGTGATGTGAATTTCCAGTGTACAATGTTAGAAAATAGAAAAAGCCAAAAGAATTAAAAAATAGTTTTAAAATAAGTAAAATTATAAAATTTAAAACTCCTTTGAGAAAAAAGTGACAAAAATTCCTTTAATTTAAATGGTTTATTTACTAGAAATTTGCAATACAATAATTAGCATCGATTTACTTTCTGTTTAAATTTCTGGAATAAATAATTATTATTATTTATATTCGAACTAATATTTTCATTTTTGTTGTTATTATCCCAACTTTCCGACAGTTGTACTCTCTGGACTTCTTCAGGTCGATCCGGGTAATCTTTAGAGAATTTAGAACTGAACGTTACGAAGTAGGTAGTTCTAATTTTGCTGTCAGTGTCTAGGGTTATGCAGTTTTGTTCTTTTTCGTACTGCTCAGTTATTGATAGTTTCCACCGAGACTTAGTCTGTACTATTTTATCCCTGGACTGAACTTCCGATTACAATTCGCGAAACAATTCTTTAAGCTACTAGAGTATTGTATTAAGAAAATTAAGTCGAGATATGCCTTGACATGGACAGCGGAATGAGACCAATATGTCTACGCAGATTAAATAAAGGGTTCATTTCGCAATTCATTGAAGTCTAATTAGATCAACAGATAAGCGAGAGACTACAATGACCGAAACCCTGTGCTAATAACAAACAAAAATATTGGTCCTAATGTGAATAAAATCGAAAAAACATTTTTAAAAGTAACATTTATTCAGTGTGTTTAGAAAAAGTTATGAATATCTATATACGGTGATTACTTTTATAAGTGAAGAAATTAAACGACATGAATACCCAACGAATAAAATAAAAACTAACGTAACCTGAAACTTACTACGTTTGAAGAAGGTGCTTACTTTTTATACAAGTATTACGTGAGGTGCTGGAACGAATTTTACATATGGTTTTCATATCACACTGACATGGAGGTACAGATAAAAAAAATTGGAGTCTGGATATCATGGTAGAAAGACAGAATGAAGAAGTTTATTAAGGCCTATTAAGGATTACTGAGGTTATTAAGGATTGATGTATGTGTGGGTGTAAATTGCACCCCCATCACTTTTCCTCTCCGTTTTTACCAAACTAGATCCTTGCGAGCCTTTCTTCATCTAAACTATATTTACATCACATGTTAGCCGTTATCAGCTAGCAAGCTATTACTCTCAGCAGGGAGCTTCGTTTATTAAACAACTACTATATTTTTGAGACGCTCTGTCGATCAAGGTTTTTGGTCCCCCGTGGTTGTTTTGAGCGAGTAGGAATTTACCTGGTGATTCTCTACTCCGATTCTCAGCGGGTGGCGACAAAGCTTATTTTGCTCTGTTCTCCTTTAATCCGAAATATTTTCTATGGCAAATCTATCAAGTCACCAAATACAATATGAGTTCTATATTAAGTCCATAACTAATAAACGATCAAATTTTCAGAAGGGAAATGAACATTGTGAGTAAAATGAATACCAATACATTTCGTCTATTTATTTATTTCAATTATTTTTACTGGCTGTAACATGTAAGTGTAAAACCTTAATAATTGAGTTTTGTTAATACAAATATAACATAAAACTAAATAGGTCTATGCAAACTGAAATTTTATATTTATATTTGAAAATGAATTTAGCATTACTGGAATTCGTATTTGTATGAAGTTTTACTGAAAATTTAGAATATTCTTTTTACATAACAAATGAAAGCTTTAGAGATTTGGAACAAAAAATATAATGAAATCATGATGATTCTCCCAAACAAATTGTGATTCCTTTTTATCAGTCAATGTTGATTTATCATGCTGCGCAAAGACCATCGATTTTTAAGTATTTTTGAGGGGACTAGTTTCTTTCAAACCTTACCTTAGTTTTATTATGCGAATAACACGTTTCTTTTTAGAATTACGTGACTCATGTGGGAACTGTTGATCCCATAAATGATGGCTCATAAAAAAAGAAAAATTTCCTTTTTATTTTCCCGGTTGGTGCTTTCCTCGTTTGTAAACGGGTTTGGCTCGTTGCAACAAAGCAGTAGATCAATATAAATCGATATTTAGGCGAGTTTTTCATCATTGAGAATCCGATATAAAATCAGTGACTAAACAAAGTAATCTACACAATCTTATTATTTTGATGATGTTTTTAAGAGAATCTTGTTTTGTGCCTAGAAATGACATATTTTATCAATTGTACGCCATCTTTTTGGATTTCACTGAAATACAGAACGTTACTGGACAGTTAGATAAACGTAAAAATAGTCCACCACAACATTACACTAAAAAAGCTTCCCGTTTTCTACACTCTATTGTCAGGTATTGTTTAGAAATGCACAACCAATAAACAACATAGCACCTAAACTCTCTTTTAACAATAAAAAAGATGTCTGAACACGCATTCAGTTATGAATCATACTATAATGGCGATTACCAAAAAAAAAAAAAAATGAAATAAAATAAAAATAAATAAATAAAAATAAAAATAATAGCAGAACTTTTTTTTCATTTGACTAAATAGTAGATTACGTGTACAGTTGAAGACGTTTCGCAGAACTTACAGGGGGCGATGGGTAAATTTTCACACTTTTATAATTTTAATTTTGCGCATGTCCGTTGTTTGTTTTTGGTTTTGTCTACTGCAATATATCAGTTGTGAGAAAAAGAGCACCATGACACAATGAGCATCACCAGAAACTTAAAAATGGCATTCTATACTGCTTGGCATTTGGGCCGGAAGCTCTAATACGCGCATTTCAGTGATTGCGTTTCAAGTTGAGGACAGTGCGGAAGATTTGGAAAGAGTTGGATGGAAGGTACGACAGCTCGGAAAAGTCACTCTGATCGCTCTGATAAGAACAGAACTCCCGAATTTGCTGATGAGGGCCCCAGGCTCAACACAGACACCTACATTAAGGGCCTTGAACAGGTAGTGCTGTCCTAAGTCAAGAGGTTGGATACTAAAAGCCCTATGTATAGCAACAGGACTCTGCCCCATACCAAACAAGCATTGGAACACAGTCATTACTGTCAGACAATTTCTGACATCATCCCTTAGATTTGGCCATCTAACTCTCCAGACTGCAACACCCTCGATTACTATGTGTGCGGCAGCATTCGCCGACTTAAACAAGGAGACCGTCTAGGACAGTTGCAGGAGATTACGTAGTGCATCGGAGTCCATTTTCGAAGTCAATGGCACTTTTATTGAATAAATTTACTCTTTAGTAATACAATATATTTTTGTGCAATTTTGGTGAATATATCTGATAAAAAGAAATGGCAGTGTTATTTTCAATTTTGCGCAGTTTAGACAATTTATCCAACTCACCCAGTATTAGTAAGAAAATGAGAACTTTTATTATTATCATTCCATTGTTTACATATCTCTCTTGCTCCCTTTCTCTCTCTCTCTCTCTCTCTCTCTCTCTCTCTCTATATATATATATATATATATATATATATATATATACGCGAGGGAAAATAAAAAAATCAACTCTCTTGTCTAAAGGTATGTTAAGGCGAAAGTTCGAATATTTTACTTACCTTCGTATATATATATATATATATATATATATATATATGTGTGTGTGTGTGTGTGTGTGTGTGTGTGTGTACAAGAGGATGCTAAAAAACTCCCTGTCCGATTCACTTCCCTAAATCTGACGAAAATGTCAAATGCCTCAGATTTTTGCAGAAGTGCTTCTTGGTTGCAGCGAGAACTTCACGACCCTTACGACCCCCTCCACACACCAACAAAGAAAAGTTTCAAAGAATTTCTTTCGGGCTCATTTCTATGTTGTAGAAAATCATAGTAGGTAAAGTACAAATGTACATATTTGTTGAATTCTGCATTCATTCTGGAGATGTTCCCCATCAAATCGAAGCAAAGTAGAATGTTCAACTAAAAAGAGGAATTGTATTGATTTAGTTGCGACTCAGTGGATTTTTGAAGAAAGTAGCCGTGTCTGCTTATCGCTAGATAGGTTGCAAGGTTACATTCGGAAACATGTACAGGAACATCAGATTGAATATAAATGCTACCATCAACAGGAGGATATGTGGCATGTCTTGTTTTATAAGCAATGCAAAAACAATTCTGGTCTCACCAGGCGTTGTAAAGTACTAAATATTAATTCTAAAAAGTCCTGACAAACAAATATAAAAAACACATGATTTTCAGTAGTGTAATAAAGATTTGTAGAGCCTATGAACCGGCAGTAGTAGCAGATATGTAATAATAGCGCAGTGATATCTATCCTTGTAATCGAGTTGACAGCCGTTATATATATATATATATATATATATATATATATATATATATACACACACATATATATACGAAAGTGAAAGATACGAACAGTTGATAAACCTGTTTATGATAGTAGAACATGATCAATTACTTTTTTTATATAAAGTAGAATAATCATTTACTGAAGGAAAACTAATACATTATTAAAGGTTTTTGTTAAAATATCATATCAAAGACAGGTGCGGAAATCTGAGAAATTTAATGCCAAACATGAAAAGCATTTACAAAAATAACACAGAAGAATTACAGCTGACGGTTCAATATAATATAAAACAGATCGGTTTCGTCTTGAAAAAATTCTAAAGAAAAAAAAAGGTAATGCGATACGGAATGTTTGGCACTAATTTCGAAACTCGGCATCACTTCGAAAATGTACTTTTGCACCAAAATTACATGCACAACTAATCTTTGGTAGGCGAATTCCATTCTGGAGATATTTTTTTATTCTCACTTCTGAAAGTTTTTCCTTACAATCTCGATACTTTGCCTACATGTTCATAAAATTGCCTCATTTCTTTGAAATAAAACTCAGTTCTACGCGTCAGCGATTATTAAAATATCTTTGGAGCATAAACGTAATGTTACTATATCCTTTCATATCATTTAATCTCGCTTCAACCTTCCATTAGAAAGTGGCTTTATTTACCACATTTCTTATTGTTTGTAGGACTTTATTATATTCATATAGGTGTTTTAATAGTGAGAAAGTACTGAACAAATCGAACGAAGAAAGTTATTTAGCATGTATGCGTGTGTGTGCGCATGTGTGCATGCACACATAAGAATGTGAATATAGTTTAGTGCATACAAGTATAGTTTATAATATACAATTATACAAGGTCTCAACATTTTTAACACGAAATACGTTTCCATGATAGCGTAAAAAACAAATAATTCAATATATTTGAACGGAATAGTTATAGTAATTCCCTACTATTAGTGAAAATAGATCACTGAAGGCTCGCAAATGGTTGACATGAGGGTGGCATTAAAGACCATTTAGAGTTATAACATAATGTGTAGATGGTGGTCGTACATTAGCCAACAACAGTACATTAAGAACTTGAATCCTAAAACCTCAATTTATCGCCCCGTCAAATCGAATGCATCAGTGAATCGCAAAGATTGTCCCCCCCACACACACACTACTAAAATGAAACCGGTATTTTCTCTGCAGGCCTGAGCAAATAGGCTGCAGGCTGCGTCTGGCCGTCGACATCGTCAGCTTCGTCATTTGCAAACATGAACATCGTTCATTTAGTCACGTGTAAAGGAGAACAGAGCACAGATTGGTTCAATAAGCGTCACAAGGAGCCTTATTTTTGCCGGTAACTGCGTGCGCCCAGCGAAGCACATATGGCATGACAACAACCAGTTGGCTCTGTAATCCAGGACTATGTGTGTGACGTGGTAGGGTTGATAATCAGGATGCCTAGCTATTGTGATCACCAATAAGACAGCCATAACTACAAGAAGAAAAGCAATTGAAAAAAGTAAAGAAAAGAACGAAAGGGCGTCATTACTCCGTTATGCCCACGGCCCGTTGAATGAACTAACCTAGCCGTCAATTGCTGATCGACGAACTAAAGGATGAGCCACGATTCTAACAGCTACTTAGGCAACCAACCATTATGCTTTCACCGATGAGGTTCACGAACTGTGAAAATACCATCTGCTTCCTTTAAAACAGCAAATTATATTATGAGTACTTATTTGCTAAGACGCGTTTTTACTTACAACCATATGCAAATTATGACCCCAAATAGAAAGATGCTTATGCAGCGTAAATAATGATGCATTTCAGGAAAAAAAAAAACTGATTCATCTTCATGAGAAAATGATGAAGTAAATCTCAGATAAATCTTGTAAATTCATAGAGTGATTCAGTTGGACAGCCATGAAAAGAGCGCTATAATTAAAGTTTTACTGACATAAATACACAATTCACATACTTGCGTGTAATAATTTGTGTCCCTTAATAAATAGATAATTCAGCACCCATACAGGGTAAAGAAAGGGATCGTCCGCTATATACAGCATCGAGAAAAAGTTCTAAGTGGCGACCCAGAGATATATGAACAAGAAATGGTCAGTATAAGCAGTACCCCACAACGTAACAACTACCCTGTATATATGACAGCAGCTCTGACAAACTGTGGCAGAATGGTTCAAAAGAATACTAACACTAAGAAAACAGCCTCGGCCTGCCTACACTATGCGAAGGGATTATCGAAAAAAAAAAAAAAAGATCTGTGGTCTATATAACATCAGGACGACCGTCAAAAACTTCGCAGAGAGCTCTTCCGAGTAAAACCTCCCACAGATGAAAACATGACTAAGAACTGTGTGTACGCCATCCCATGCAGCCGCGATAAAAATATAAAGGAGAAACGAGCCGCCCATTCATGATAAAACAACAGGAACATCGCAAGGCCGTAACAAGAGGGGAAATAAAAAAATCAGGCGTAGCTAACCAAATACGGAGGAGGAAAGATGAATACCGCACCCTTTGGGATAAAGTTGAAATGAAAGACAGAGAACATCACTGGAAATATGAAAGCTAAAGGAATCAGCGGGCATCATACACCACAAAAAACTTCTAAGTTCGCCAAGCATAGAAAGGAATACAATATAAGATCAAGTAATATGCAGTTCTAGAGAAAAATATTAACACCAAAAATTATAATATGAGTTCTGGTTAAAAAAAATGTGACACTGAGAAATGAGGTTTATAAGTCCCCAAAATTCATAGATTAATGTTCTCAAGGTTCAGTCAGTTAAATGCCGTACGTGATACACGCTTGGGCGATCATGTCTCTTTCAAGACATGACTGACTGGGCAGAAGATTATCCCGCAGTAGGTTGCCATTGCTTTCTGCGGTAGACTGGTTGCCCACCAAGGCTATAGAACCCAATCTATCCTGTTATTTAACCCATAACTGGAAGGAAGAGACGGATTAATACCTTTCCCAAGGGTATTTGCGCGTAAGTGAATACAATGGATTCTACTGGAATTCGAACTCGACTCCCCGGTTTCTCGTTCCGAGCCGAACCGATATCCACTGTACCACAACGCACATACTTTTCTCAAGGTTACATAGCCAAATAGATAAAATCGTTGGTTGACCCAAAGCGTTGGTTGATTTAAAGTAGTTGCTGACCCAAAGTGTTGGTTGGCTTAAAGTTTTGTGATTTCAATAACTGATTTCAATAGTTAAAGAGCGATAAGTGACACTGGAGGGAGCAAGATGAGGTATATTTTTGGTGTACAGAAAGTGACTTTGTGAAGATAGTGTAGCCATCGATCATCTACAAGATTCATGACTCGTGGAATTCAACAATCTACACGAGTGGACGAAAAAAATGGTACAATTCGAAATAAATCGACTTCCAACGGCTGAAAAAGTCGTGGATATGACAACCAAAATGAAAGTACACCTCAAATAATGTAAATAATTTTTATTTTATTTTATTGAACATTTTTCTTTAAATATCATATTATTTATATATTATTTATTACGCTCTATTTAGAGTCTGTCTTAAACATTTTTAAATGATGTACAAAATATAAGATTTTATTACATTTCTAGAACCTACATTTCTTATTATTTCAGCAATAGACCAAATTCAGGTAAAAGATAATTTATTCTTCAGACGCCTGTTAGGCTCATCTAAATTTCTCCTTGATACGAAGAGACTATTTAGAAATAATATTTATTGGCAATAATGTTTATTGAAGTCTAAATTCAAGTTTGGTTTTGTGCTCCTCACATTTCTTCAGGTGAATATGTTTTTGAAGTGAAAAAAGAAAGTTTGAAAGAGCATTAATAGAAGAGGGACACAAAACTAGACTTGAATTTAAACCCCAGACAATTCAATTTATGAAGAACATCAAAAGAAAACGAAGCATTGTTTGATTTAACATTCCCGCTTCAATTTAGGAGTGAGAACAAGCGTAAGAGGGATAATTTTGGGGCTGCTTCATGGACACTTTCCCAAAGTTTGCGAGTTGTACAGGATTTTCAACGACAGCACTGTAAAGGTGAGTTATAGTTGAGCCAGCGACATAGAGGATATAGTTTGGGGACGGAAAAATCAAGACTTTTGATAAAGATGATGGGCAGGATGGTGATATAACTGGTCACATGTGCAGTTGTGGAAGTGAAAGTAAGTGCCAACTAAACTGAGTATGTGGATGGTGGTCTGCAAGGCGGAGATAGAAAATGAGAAAGGAACAAGATGAAGTATATTTTTGGTGTACAGAGGGTGACTTTGTGAAGATGGTGTAGCCCTCGATCATCATTTTCAATAGAATGTTGCAAACATGCGAATCTGGCTAGACATATGTAGGAGCGGGGAAAAGAAGTAAAATGGGGCTGTAATATATGTTGCAGTGTTTTGAGGGGATCCAAACCATGTAGTATTGGAAATGTGTGCGAATTGCGTCGGGATGAGGAGGATTATGTTATATCCAGAGCAAGGTAACTTGTTACATGAGAGATCCAAAGTAATGACAGCATGCAAACACGCAAAAAATATCTACTGGAGCGATAAAAACCCGGATGACAGTCCTAAAAATTATAAATATTTTTTCTGTTCTCCTTCCATCTCCCTCTCATATTTTATCTATTCTTGCTTTGCCCCTTCCCTCGCATTTAATTTTCCACTGATATCATAAGTGTATAAATAAAGTGATAGAAAAACAATTGACTTTTCACTATCTGAGGAAATCTTCAGTGGTATAAACAACATTAGTGGAAAATGTTAGTTCTTGTATCATTTTAAATATTAACTAGCTCTACACCTTCAATATTCTAAACTGTGTATAGAGAGACCACTTTAAAAAAAATATAAGTGTTTCCTTGATAAGATAAACCTTGCCTTTAAAAACAGTTTTCCGCATATATATATATATATACACACACAGTCAGAAAAAATCTGTAAGTTAGACACTTTGATTCTTTTCTTGTTAACAAAAAATCTTTAAATTTGTTTTCAATCATAAAAATATTTATAGTACTAGCAATATAGCCCGGCGTTGCTCGAGTGTAATAAAAGCTTCAAACTAATCCATGGTCCTGGAGCTCAGACTCAGCCTAAAGAATATTTGTGTGAAGTTTGGTGAGAATCGGATAAAAATTGTGGATTTGTATAAAAGACATACAGACAGATAAACATGCACACGCACAAACATCTTGCCTTATATATATATATATATATATATATATATATATATATATTATCGATTTTCTGCACTATTGTAAGAACTGCAACATTGAAACTTCTGAATATCGTTTCTTATGTCTTTGTCTATGAGTGTATCAAATTTGATTAAACTCGGATCACTCCTTCTATAACCCGATTTATTCGATTATCGATTTTCGATATTTATCGGGAGTATCTTGACACAAAACTTAGCTAAAAACACTCGCAGACGCTTATCGTACCACTGTGTAAATTTTCAAGAAAATCGGTTTACACACACACACACACACACGCGCGCGCACAGTTCCATTTATAAATAAGTTTAGTTCTGTCGTAATTTTTTGTTTTCGTCCACATATCTTTGTTTTTTAAATTACAAACAAAACTTTGTCATCGTAATGAAATTCACACGTACAAAATGACTATCCCTGAATTCTTGATAATAGCATAAATATCTAAAAATAAATGTAATTAGAATAATAAGTAAAACTTTAAAATCTGTTAAACTTTTGAAAATAGCTTTTATAATATTGTCGTTAAATTATAACGTCTTGCAATACAATACTTATATCCACACATAATAATCAAGCAATTTATATGTACCTGAACACCAGTCAATGTTGATCTATGATTTTCACTGCATAGCTTCTTATCGATGTAATTAACGGAGGAGCATTGGATCAATTTTATTGATCAAGTGTAGTTAAGACATTGTATTGGAAAGTAAATCTTTGTCGTACGAATTTTAATTTTTATCATAAAGCTATGGATTCCTGTGTAGACAATATTTAAATTTCATTTTAACACTCTTATCTGAGGGATACCTGGCTTTATTGAGGGTTTGCAGGTTGCAGAACTACCTGGAAATCTCGTCTGACGAGGAATGATTTGTGTCTCAAAGCTGCAGTTAGGAGTTATGACATCATCACCCGGCCGAGACGAATGTCGGAGTGGATAAATAATAACAACAACAATATAGCTGAAACAACAAAGCCAGACATCATTAATGTTCAAAGTGTTGCTTCGTCGATATAGCAGAACGTATGGGTAGTTGAGAAAGAAAAGATAAAGGGGGAAGGTAGCAAGATTTGAAACATAAAATAGAACGCTTGTGGGGGCATAAGAAAGTAAAAATTGTCCCTTATGATGTAAGTAACCTTAGAACTGTGACAGATAAAATCCGAAAGTAGCTGAGCAAAACAGGGATTGTGATTCGAAATAAGATGCTTCAGGAAACAACACTACTTTGGAAAACCAGAATACTGAGAAAGTTTTTTCTATGTACATAGAAGAAGAAATTACAGGGCCTTTGGTCATTTGTTACGTTATTAAATCACGGAACAAGATCTGCTTGTGATAATACTACTACTACTACTACTACTACTAATAATAATAATAATAAAGCAGAAGAGTCGAAAGAAAAGAACATTAGAAATGAAAATCAACTAAGGAAAAAATAAAGCAAACAATACAACTGAAGGCTCAAAGAATAAGACGCTATGAGAAAAGATCAAGATTCTACAGACAAAACAAGATTTTTCAAACTGATGTAAATAAATTTTACAGGGAAATAGGTAAAAAAGAATTGAAGTGACAGTCACCCCAAAATGGAAGAAGTTACACAGTTCTGGGAAAAAATATGGGCTTGCCCTAAAGAATATAACAAAGAAGTAGATTGGATTGCTCAAGAGATAAAACGAATAAAAAATAAACCAGAACAGACATAGGCTGGAATTACAGGAGAGGATGTTAAATTTGCACTAAAAAAAGCACATAATTGGAAATTTCTAGGTATAGATAAAATTCATAACTTTTGGCTATATTATTTAAACATAGCACATAAGAACTAGCCAAAGAACTTCAAGAAATGGTTGACGATCCCGCTAAAATTTCTTCATGGATGGCCAAAGGAATTACATTTCTTCTACCCAAGAATAGTGACACAAACAACCTGAAAAACTACAAACTAGTTACATGCCTTCCGACAACATATAAACTATTAACATCTATTTTAACAAAACATACATATTTATTCTTAGAAAGAAATGACATGTTACCGCTTGAACAAAAAGGGTGCAAACATGGATGTAAAGACCAATTGCTTATTAACAAAATGATCCTGGAAAACTGCTACAGTACAAAGAAAAATCTTAGTAGTGCCTGGATAGATTATCGTAAGGCATTCGATAGTGTGCCACATGACTGGATTTTAAAGACTTTAAATATATACAAGATATCACCCGTCATCATCAATTTCATCAAACAGTGCATGTCTATATGCAAAACAACCCTTTATTTCAATCATATAAATGGAACCTATAAGTCTGATGAAATAAACATCAAAAGAGGTATATTTCAAGGTGATTTTTGTCTCCCTTACTATTCCGCATATCATTAATTGCACTAACCAGTCAACTTAATAAGACAGAATGTGGTTATGAAATAGGCCAAAAGAAAATAAGCCATCTATTTTACATGGATGACTTAAAGTTGTGTGCTATGGATGATTTAAAGTTGTAACCTAAGAATGATAATGAGTTGGAAGGTCTTCTGCAAACTGTAAAATGCTTCAGCGAAGACATTGGAATGAAATTCAATTTTAATAAATGTGCTAAAGCTACAGTTTTACGTGGATCACTACAAGAAACATCCTCAATTAGCTTAGACCCTGCTGTAACAATAAAAGAATTAAAGCCAGAAGAAGCTTATAAATACCTAGGTGTAAATGAGAGTGTAAAAATTCATCATAAAAAAATGAAAGAAATAGTGCGTAAAGAGTACTACAGAAGGCTACGACTGATATTAAAGACTGAATTGAATTCTCAGAACAGAATTATGGCCATTAATAGCCTTGCAATCCCAGTCATCCAATATTGTTTCAACATCTTAAACTGGACTCTAAACGAAATCAGGCGAATGGATTCTAAAACAAGAAAGCTTCTTTCTAAGCATAAGATGCATCATCCAAAGGCTGATGTAGTCCGTCTATACATACCCCGTAAAGAAGGTGGAAGAGGTCTTATTCAGCTAGAATTGTCATACAAGACAACAACTATTGGCTTACTAACATACATAGAAACAACAAAGGACTGGGTGATACAATTATTAAGGCAACATGAAGAAAGAAAGAAAAAATATTCAATAATAAAAGAAGGCAGTAAATACAAACAAGATTTACAGTTAGTAGATTCTGTAGAAAAGCAAAACAGAAGCCAAGAACCAACTATTGCGGCAAAAAATATGAAAATGAAAGCCAAAGATAATGCTCTGTAACAGATGAAACAACGCAGGCAAGACAAACCTCTGCATAGCCAATATCCAGAACGTGCCAATAAATCCAATGTTGATAAAGTTAATATTTCATCGATGGTTACGTGCATCTGGATTAAAGTCTGAGACTGAAAGATTTATTTTTGCAGCGCAAGACCAAAGTCTTTTTACTAGAAACTTTCAGGCAAATATTATACATAATGATATGGATCCAAAATGCAGGTTTTGTGATAAACACCAAAAAACAATAGACCACCTAATCTCAGACTGTTCTGTACTTGCCTCAAATGAATATTAAAATCGCCACGATAGAGTTGGGCAATATTTACATTGGGCAATGTGCAAAAACTATGGAAAATCTGTAAACAAACACTGGTATGAACATCACCCAGCACTGGTTACAGAAATAGAAGATGTCAGCATTCTATGGGATTACACCATTTACACAGACAGAAACACTGAAGCAAATATGCCGGACATTATTGTTAAAAACCAGAAAGAGAATCTTGCCTATTAATTGATATGGCTTGTCCAGCGGATTGTAATATAGCAAACAAGGAATTCGAAAAACTGGAAAGTGAAAGAAATGTCGAACTTGAAAACAAGAATCGTGCCAGTGATAGTAGGTGTACTTGAAATGATAAAATATGGAACAAAACAACATTTTGAAAGAATCCCTGGAAACGCCAGCTTAAGAGATATCCAAACAATTGTCTTGATAAGTACAGCCCATACACTAAGGAGAACTTTGTCTATGTAACGCTAAGAATGATAGGGGACATAGAAAAAACATGAAATGGAGCCATAACGACATACCACGACCTGCCTCAGGTCTTCCCGCAGACTTGGTAGGTCGTGCGACCATAGCAGAAATAGAAATATGATGAAAAATGACAACATAATAATAATGAAATAAACTAGTTTAGATTTAAAAAAAAAAAAAGGGCCAGCTACCATACCACACATTTGAATGGATATATCAATTTACATTTGAATAATTGCTGTCCATCTATAGATAAGACAAAACGTGTAAAATTAATACGGGTTGATAACAAACAGATAGCAAAAAGTCTATTTCATCACCGGGGATCTTTCTCTCTCTCTCTCTCTCTCTCTCTCTCTCTCTCTCTCTATATATATATATATATATATATATATATATATATATAATTAAAAACAAAATAAACATACCACATGCAGTAATTTGTTGGCATTTTATATTCTTAATTTCGCGTTGTTTGTTTTCTTTTTGCGCAGTATAGTAGAATCAGTTAAGCAGCGTCTGAGAGAAAAAGACCACTGTGACGCAATTCACTCCGCCAAAAATTTAAAAAACAGCATGCTGTACCGCTTGGCATTCGAGCCGGAAGCTCCAATGCAAACATTTAAGAGTGTTTGGGTGTCAATCTGAGGAAAGTGCAGAGGAATCTGAAAGAGTTGGGTAATGTATCCAGTCAACATCATGATGTTTGGAGTGAAAATTAGGTATGGCGACGTTATGCCTTTATTCATCTTCCCACATGGCCTCTGACTCAACGCAGAGAATTACAACAAGTACACTGAGAAGGTAGTACTACTCTGGATCAAGAGAATGGCTACTGGAATACCCTATCATTGGCAACAGGACTCTGCACCATGCCACACAATCTGGAGACCCCAGTCATGGCTGTCAAGCAATTATTGCGACCACATCACCACTTATATCTGGCCACCTATCTACCCAGACAGCAACCGACTTGATAATTATGTGTGAATGCATTTTAAGGAGATACCAACGAAATTCCTTGTAACATCAAAAATGAACTGAAGGCAATAATTATGGTAGTATTTACCAACTTAAACAAGGAGACCGTCCAGAAGAGATGCAAGAGATATCGAAGTGGTCTGAAGGCTGTGGTTGAAGACAATGTGTGTTTTATTGAAGAAATTTTATCCTTAGTATTTCATGATATTTTTGTGTAATTTTGATAAATATATGTTATGTGTTATCTTAAGTTTTGCGTAATTTAGACGACAATTCATCCATCACACCCTGTATAGAGGCGTAAAAACCACTTTATAAGATCTTATATTGATAGTAATAAATGAACAAATATTAGCAACGTTTTAACAGACATTTAAACTGAACTAAACAAGTTAAAATGCCAAGCTGTTCGAGTTTCAAATTACAAGAGGAGAAACCATGACATCCAAAATAAACCAGAAATATTAATAAGTAATAAACAACCTGAAAAGAATTACAAGAAAATAAGTAAGTTCAAAACACTTCTAAAACTAAAGAAATACGAAACTTTGGTCTGACAATGAAAGGCAAAATCTAGACCCTCCTACTTCCCTGGGATAAAAAAATAAAATAAAAACAAAGTCTTAGAAAAGTAAATATAGTATCTAGGAACAGGTTTAAAGCAATCTAGTAAATGAAGTCGCCCGTAAAACATAAAATCCCTAATTTTTGGTTAAATACTTTTTCATGCACATGATAAATTAACTGTTTTCTAATGATGTTATGAAATATCAAGGGAGTATCTCTTTTTGGAATAACATCTGTGTTGCTTAAAATTATGAAACCCATAAAAATAACATACCGTCTCGTAAGTTTTTAAAAATCATGTATAAGATCTCCATTTCAATTCTTGCGAAATTAATATGTTTCTTTTAGATAACAACATATTTACTGAAGAGTAGAAAGACTGTAAACGTAGCTTATAAGGTTGCAAAGATCGGCTTTTAATTAACAATTTGAAAACTGAAAAAATAAATAAATAAAAACAAGATAAAAAATATCTATGGTATGGACAGGTTAGTTGTTTCACAGTCAGCCATCTAGCCAACATGGAAAATGTTTAGAAATATACAAAATCTTATCAGTCATATGAATTTTATCTTAAAGTATGAACTGTTGGAACACGCCACTCATTTTTAGCCCTTAATGGAAGTGATGTAAATATCCACTCGGGCATATTCCAAGAAAATTCACCGTTTGCCATCCTTTTTTGTGTTGCATTGTTGTCTTTCGGTAATGTTTTTAATGAAATAAGCTATAGACAAATCCATCAACCATTTATTTTATATGGATCACCTTAAACTCTTTGCTAAAGAAGATTATCAGCTTGATGGTCTATTGAAAACATGAAAAATTCAGCGACAATATCAAATGAAATTTGGCCTTCGACAGATGTGCTTAGGTAACACTCACCAGGGGATTCTTTTTTACTTGGCAAAAATATGGATAAAGAAACATTGATTAAAATCGGAAGATAACTACAACAGCATAAGTATAATCGTAGAAGATAGTATAAAAAATGGCTTTTGAAGGAAAAAGTCAGTAAATAATTAGAATAAAGTGTTACAGAACATATTAGTTTTCCTATTCTTACATATATGTTCACTATCATCAACTACTTAATTAGTAAAATTAGACAAATTGATTTTACAATTCTGAAACTTATAACAATTGATTGTACCTTCTCAGAAAACAAAAGTAGAAAAGAATTGACGCAATTAGAATTGAATTTAAAACAAGTAACTATTGTGTCATGATGTGCGTTGTGGTGCAATGGATATCGGCTAGGAACGAGAAATCGGGGAACCGAGTTCGAATTCCAGTTGAATTCATTGCATTCACTTACGCGCAAATGCCCTTGGGAAAAGTATTAATCCGTCTCTTCCTTCCAGTTATGGGTTAAATAACAGGACAGATTGGGTTTTATAGCCTTGGCTGGCAACCAGTCTACCGCAGAAAGCAATGGCAACCTACTGCGGGATAATCTTCTGCCCAGTCAGTCATGTCTCTTTCGAGACATGATCGCCGAAGCGTGTTTCACGCATGGCACTTAACTGACTGAACTATTGTGCCGGAAACATATTTACAAAATACTAGTAATAGGATAGTGACGAAATGAAAAATGAAAAATCAGAGTCACTAATGAATTCACAAAACACTTCAGAAAAATAAATTTGCATCACATTGCAAACAAAGAAAAAAAAATGCCCATGAAATTAGCAAAAGCAAAAAGATTATGATACATACAAACCAACTGAGAAAACAAATCCATGCATCGGAAATAGTCACAAACAGTTAATATTAATGACGTAGATAAAATTGTGACCAATAATTAGTTGGTATAATCTGAAATAAAGGAATCGTAATTATTGTACAATAACACTGTCGCCACCAGATATTCTTCTTCGATGTGCCACGTCCCTTCAAAGGCGATCATGGCCATCAAAACGTTCTATCACTTGTGGCTCAGCAGTCTTTCACCCTTTACTCCCATCCCCGTTATGTTATCTATTCACATAAGCTTGTCAGATAAGTGAGTAGCTGCCTTCTTCTATCTTTCCTACCCTCAGTATGCCGCTCCTTCATCGTTATGTGTCCAAAGAATTCCAGCTATCTTTTCCTGTTTTTGAGTAGAAGAGTTTTTTTCTTGACATTTTCTTTCATATTTCCTCGCTGCTTACTCGATCCGTCCAAGGAAGTTTCAGCATCCTTCTGTAAAACCATATTTCTGCTGTCCCTAGTTTTCTCTTCATTTGTGGAGAGTGTATTCAGATTCATTTGTTCTTTTTTTTCGTTTCTCAGCACCTTACTTGACTTTCGGAATGCTTCTTCCGTTAGTCCAATGCATGTTCGAATCTCGGCGTCGCATTTTCTATCTGCTATTAAAACGCTTCCCAGATATTTAAACTTTTACACCTAACTTATGTTTATATCTCCCATTTGTAACTCGAATTTTGGGCTTTTCTCTTGCTGATGACCATACTTTTTTTTTTGTCGCTTTATAGTTGATTTTTAGTCCTTTTTTCTCGTTTTCTTCTACTACCTCCTCTAGGCGATCATGTATTTTTCTTTCTGACTCAACCATTAACACAGTGTTATCTTCTTATTTTATATTGTAAAATTCATGCGCAACGATAATAAATCCTGGTAGGGTTTCCAGCGTCATTGTAGGAGTTGAATATCATCATTGTCTCATGCCCCTTTCTATTTTTCTGTACCTACTCAATTTCTATACGTACACAGATGGTTTGTTACCAGTATAAGTTGTGAAATATTCTAAAATCTAAAAGGTATTAATCCGTTTCTTTCTTCCAGTTATGGATTAAATAACAGGACAGATTGGGTTATATAGCCTTTGATGGCAACCCGTCTACCACAGAAAACAATGGCAACCTACTGCGGGATAATCTTCTGCCCAGTCAGTCATGTCTCTTTCGAGATATGATCGCCCAAAGCGTGTAACACGTATGGCACTTAACTGACTGACTGATAAGCATAAACACACATCCTTCTGCATTTGTTTTGTTCTCTTTGTCTCCCTTTGATATATTTCTAATCATGAACATCGCGTTTCTTGTTCTAGAATCCTTGAGAAAGCCGCACTGTTTTTCCCGTCTAATTTTGCTTCACGCTTTATTCACCAGGATTCACATCATTAGTTTGATTATATAGCTCATTAAACTGGTTCTTCTACAACTGGTCTCTTAAGCAATCTTATGAAGTGAGCTCCTCCGGCATGCCATTAATATCGTATATTACGTTTATTACTTCGGTGATCATGCCGATGCTGAAATCGTCTAAGGCTGTGAGTATTTCTTTGACGAGAACCATCAGGCTCTGCTGCTTTGTTCCTATTCATGTTCTTCAGTGTATTTTTTTCAGTATTTCTGGCCCTTCCGTATTTTCCAGCAAAAGGTTTTGCTCTCCCATCGTGAAAAATATTTTTCAACATTGAAGTATTTTTCTTTTTCTATCAGTGATCTTCCCTTTGCTTTCATTGATTCTGTTGTTTGGCTCACTTTTTGTCTTGTTAATTCTTTTATTCTGTTGTATAACAGGTCAATATTCGTAACAATGGGATTAGGTTATTTTGCATATAGAAACTTTTGACTATCTCTTATCTGGTTGTACTGTTTTAACCCGAATTGAATATCACACCTTTCAGAAAATGCCATCAATGCCATCAATGTGACTTTTTCCTGAATAAATGTAAAAAAATCGTACATGCTTCATTCAAGTTTTTAGTTGTAAATTTCTAAAAATAATTTTATTCAACATTTTAACACTTTTTGCTCTATGATAATTTTATTTTTTTAACATTTCTCATAATTGATTTTCAGACATGATAACATTGAAATGTTTTTTATTGGATTTTAGCTCCTTTTTGAGATTCTGGTTTTTATTCCACTTTAGCAACTTTTAAACTAAAAATATTGCTATCAATAATGACAGGTCAGCTTACTATCTCTTAAGGATTTTGGTTTAAATTTGGGGCCAGTTCATATAGCAAACTGATTCCTAACATAAATTACTACTACTACTACTAATAATAATAATAATAATAATAATAATAATCATTATTATTATTCATACATTTTATGCTTAGCTAAATTTTATATACCATAAAAGTTATATACCTTAGATGAACGTTTGAAGATTAACAGAAATCTTGCATGGAATCATATTGACGTTTTTAGCTTAAGATATTTTTGCTTTTGTACAATGAAAAATTATTAAACCTGTAAAGGAAATATTTAAATTTTTAAAAAATCCCTCTCTGACATTAGTTTAGGCTGTAAACGATTGCTAAATATTGCTACTGACTTGATTTTGCAAGGCTTTTTCCGTATCCGTTCGAAAGTGTACGTGCGGAACATGAGCTGATTCAGGATATAGTAGCCATCTTTCATTCAGTCCTTTATCTGTGTCATCTGAGCCAAGATCACCAGTATCGTAGAACACTCACAAGAGCGTATGCTTTGGATGAAGACATGCGTTGAGACGTGAGGAAATGCAGTTTTAATACAAACTAAACTTATCATAAAAGAATATGTAAAACAATTTTTTGTTGAAGAAATCGCTTAATGGAAATCTACGTTTCAAACAATATTGTTTGCTTTCTAAATTATTTTTATTTCATTGAAGAATTTTGAATTTCTATTTGCAAAAAATATATCTGATGAACAAAATAAACTTGGCGAAATTTGGGTAAACAAAACCATTTTTTTATATAAGTGAAATAATGTTTTGAATTTTTTCAATCTTCATTTACAGCAAATAAACATTTTAACAGCTAATTAAATATATATTTTCTTCAAGAGTTCAATGTAAAGACTTTAATGCAAAAAACGTGTTTGTTAAAATGTAGTATTAGTAAGCTGAAGAAACTGTTATGTAAACAAACAAGATTTTATTTCTATAGAAAATATCTCCCTTCTTTTGTTCTTTTAAACAACTCTGCAGTTTTATTTTTCTATATTTATTCATTCGAGAAATTTAAGCTATTTCTCTATCCTATATTTTACAAAGTTGCCATTTTTTATGTGATACAGTGAGATCTTATCTTTAAAAATGGTACTAAGAACTTTGCACGCACCTAATTTTTTGCATTGATTCATTTCACTAAAAATGTTTGAACTACGTAAATTCGTGCCGTTAGATTGTGATCATCCTATAAAAGTCAATGGAGATTTTTGTTTGGTTTTTCAGCTGCTAATTATAAATTTTTTCTTCAGCGTATAAAGGTATTTTAAGTAAATCAATTACTTTGCTCGACTGCCACATACGAGCAAACAAATATTTTCCTGGAGTAATTTTATTTAATATGTTGGATTGAAAGAAAAGTTTGTAGCGTTTTTCAATGTGTGTGACCTTTGAACGCGTTGTTTCATGTTTTAAATGGTTACATTTCAACACGTCTTTCTATAATATTCGTGTGTGGATTTAGAATATGAAATGTTTTTACATTAAAAGGAAAATGGAGGAAATGGAGATACATTTTCATTATTTGATGTTCTTTTATTACCGATAAAAATAGATGAATAGACAGCAGAAAATGATACATGCTGGTTATGGAAATGATACCGTAGCCGAGTGTAGCTTTCGTAAGTGGTTCACTAGGTTCAGAAGTAGAGATTTCAATCTGGAAACCGAAAACATTACGGAAAGTACTACAGTAAATGATTGCCAAATAGAAACGCTAATTTAAAATAATCCCTATCACACGCACAAGACATCGCAGAGATACTCTACATATTTCATTTGTGCGCTGAAAGAATTGTGAAAACACTTGGATATGTGAATCTCTACAAAGTTTAGATGCATTGAATGAAAAAAGTAATGCACCGCATTTCCATCTACGATTCTATGCTCAAATGCAACACACATTATACATTTTAAAAAGAACTATCAAAGGTGATTTACAACAATGGAGTGTGGCAAAGGTACGGGGAAAAGGAAATGAGCTACCGTTAATTATTTCAAAAGCCAATTTGTATCTAAAAACGATGATACTGTGTATCCGGCGGGAATGGAACCGAATGTCGTATTACAAATATCTACTGCACCATCAGGCGTTAAATTCAAGCAAGTACTATCTCCAATTCAATATAGGTTGTGATGCAGTGGATATAGGCTCGTAGTGAGAAATCAGAGAGCCGAATTCGAATTCCAATTGAATTCGTTGTATTTACTTACGCAAAAATACCCTTGGGAAAGGGATTAATTAATCTCTTCTCTCTCTAGATAAGGGTTAAATAGCAGAATAGACTGGATTCTCTAGCTTTGGTTGGCAGCCAGTCTGCACAAACCCTGGAGGATAGAGGGGTTGGCGGAAGGTTAACACCACTACCTGTAAAAAAGACAAGTTACAGAAGCATTGACAACCCTTTAGTCGTTGGCCTATGATCTACTGGGAGCAATGAGTTTTTACTATTCCCAATTGTACCGACGGAAAGAAGCAATTCATAAAAATTGGCCGGAATTGGTCAGCTAAAAGCGTGTCGTCTTTCTTCAGAACTACGCCAGGCCTGACGTCTTTTCGCAGACATAGCAGAAATTGGCTGATATGTCTTATTACACCCGCCAAACTCATCAGACATTGCAACTATAGATTATCACATTTCAATCCTGAAAAAAATTATCTTACTGGAAAGAACTTCAATTCTTCTGAATAATATAATTGTTATAAGTTTTAATTTTTTTTATTCTAAAAAACAGACTAAATCAATCGCTCTGTTAGTTAGTTTCTTAAGAGCATAAAGTTTTTATGTTTATTTTCCTAAGTAAACAATTCCTTAAAGATATTAATGGAACATTCAAATAAAATTGTCATATTAATACTACTGTACAAAAGTACTTGATATACTGCATATTTTTGTTTATTAACAACAGATGTTTCTTATAAAATTGGTGTTACTATTTCTCAATTTTTTCCTAATTTATATCATCCAAAACAAGGAGTAGTTGATGCAATTAGTGAATACATTGTGTTTAGCCAAGGAATGTGGGCTGAAAGGTATAGATATAGAGCTGTGCAATATAAACAAAAGATGGAAAATGACAAAATAACGTAAATTCTAGACGTAAATAAATGAATAAATAGCAGGAAAAAAATTAATGTTTTATGCCAAATTGTAAGAAAGCACGTTCATATATAAACGAAGAGTGGAATAAAAAAGGATCTATGGAAAATTGAAAACGGATATGTAAATATCAATATATCTTCTCTGCGAAGAACTTTCGAGAAAGTAGTGAACATTAAAGCTCAAGGCTAGAATGTTTTTTATGATTAACAAAATATGTACACCCAAAGCTAAAAAAAAATAAAAAATAAAAACCTAAAGGAAGAACAAATTCCCGATTGAATGGGAAAAAGACTGTATTGACAAGTTCAGGGGAAAAGCAAATTATTATTTATTACTGATAATTAATCTATGTAAGAATAACTTGTTAAATTGTAATGGAAGATATACACCCATAATAAAATTTCAACCACTTAAAATGGTGAATGTTATGAAAATATTTGTTTAAAATGAAAAAAGAGAATTAGAAACTTTGATAGAAGTAATAAAAAAAACTTAGATTAAAATTTGGTACAGAGTAATGTACAAGGAAAACGAGAATAAGCTAAAGAATTGAACTAAGCAAACGGGATATCGCTAGGAGACTGAATAAAAAGCAAAACCACAAATATCAAAGAATATGATATGAATATCAGAGAATATGAAGATAAGATTCTATTAAAAAGAACAAGGAAAATATTTAAACAAAATGTGTGTGTGTATGTGTGTGTGTGTGTGTGTGTGTGTGTGTGTGTGTGAGAGAGAGAGAGAGAGAGAGAGCAGGAGAGTGAGCATACAGATATCTGGACTTTGTCTTATATTAATTGTAAACATGCATTATTCAGTTGATAGCATGACTAAACTCACAGAGAATATCGAGGAAAGTGAAAGCAAAATACGAGAGTTTTAAAATGAGTCGAATACAGATAAATAATGCTATGTTTATCAACAGTGAAAATAACTATTTCTTCCACGTGTAAATCTACATGAAAGAATAATAAACTTGCCTTCAAGAATAATGAAACTATAGCGTCAACTGGCAAAGATTCCCTTCTGCTTCAAAATTTTGTTTGAAAATAATAAAATAAAATAAACACTGAGATTAAACCTTGTGTCAAAAAATTCAACCGTGGAAATTTTTCGTTACCTGAAGGTAACCATATGGTTTGATGGTAAGCATTGTCGACCAGAATTTAAAACTATTTCATTTTACTTTTCTCTTTTTAACATAAAAATATATTGTTTTGTATTAAAAGTATTTTTTGAGTTTAGGTGAATGATTTTAAATTCCGCTTGTGTCAATGTTTTTATAAAACATATTTTATATATATAAATCGCCATTTAGCAGTCTGATAATTTTGTAATTATTTACTTATGTATATTTCTAATCTCATCTAAATTTGACTTGCTATCTGAAAGAGCAATACAAATAAGAAAGGACGTGTACCTATGTTTTATCGATTATGCGAAGGTTTTTGACAAAGTACGCCACAAATAGTTGATAGAAATGCTCACAAACCTCGACATATTTGGGAATTACATAACAGTAACCAAGAATCTCTACTGGCAGCAACCCGTCTGCATACGAACAAGTAACGAATTCAGCAGATATACAAAGATAGAAAAGGGCGTAAGACAATGATGCGTCTTTTCACCGTATCTATTCAACTTGTACAGTGAGACTATTCTGAGGACACTAAATGTTATAGCAAGATTCGTCATCGGAGGCAACAGTTTGAATAACATTAGGTATGCAGATGATGCTGTGCTGATAGCAGACATGGAAAGAAAACTACATGACCTCCTACAGAAGGTAGCTGAAGAAAGTGAAAAGAAAGGATTAAAAACTGCAAGAAAACTGAATGCATGATCATCAGCAAAAAGAGCAAGTGGGGAATACTAAAATCAAGCAGATATAAAAAATTTAAGTACCTGGGAAGTTTTCAAACAGAAGATGGAAAGTGCGACATAAAGATCCGAAAGCAAATTGGCATGGCGAACGATACATTCCAGAAGCTGAGTAGAGTATTAAGAGACAAGAAAATTTCACTAAAAACAAAGAAGAGAGTACTGGATTACTACGAAATGTCAGATCTTCAATACGGCAGTGAATGCTGGATAATCTCATCGAAGATGAAAGAAAAACTTAAAGCAACTGAAATGTGGTTCTACAGAAGGATGCTGCGGATATCATGGATCGAGCATGTAAGCAATGATGAGATCTTAGAAAGGATGGAAACGAAAAGGAAATTAATACTTAGCGTCAGGAAGAGACAGCTAAAGTTCCTGAGACATTCAATGAGGAAGAAGGGCTTGGAGAATATGATACTAACAGGCCAGATAGAGGGAAGGAGAGACATGAAAAAACAGTGTGTAATATACTTGAAGAGCCTGACAGAACAGCGGTTGCGTGGTGTAACAGAAGAAATCGTGCTAAGAGCCACCAGAGATAGGGAGAAGATGGAAGGTCATAATCTCCTACGTCCTGAAAGGACAGAGAATATAGAAGAAAAAGAATACTGACCTATTCTCTTTCTTTCTTTCTTCCTTTCTTTCTTTCTTTCTTTCTTTCTTTCTTTCTTTCTTTCTTATGCATTTATACTCCCACGCTCTTACACGCATACATACAAGCGTTTATGATGCACCTTTATGGTATTAACTTTATTATTTTTATTCAAGTTATGAGTCAAAATGAATTTGTTTCGTCAATGATAAAAAAATGTTTAAAGAATCGTTTTGAGATTTGAAAATGTTTCCATTGAAAAAATACTGTGAAAAGTATTTGATTTGATTTATTAGCTTTCATAATTATATGATCAATTCAATTGATTTAAAATATATTTCATAAATTTCCACACAATCCTATTTGTAAAACATTATAGTGAATTCACTTTTGCATGAGAGCAGATTTAATTAGATTCTGTAAAGGTGAAAAAATCCATAGATTTCGGAATAAATGATGCTCCAATAAATAAAATTAAATAAATCATTTCTTGGTGAATTATATTACTTTTTCCACTAAATTCACATTTCAAGCTTAAAATAATTTTTACTATTATTTAGCATATTATTATTTCCTTTATTTTGTTTGGGACAAAAATGCATTAACAAATTTTAGCAGCTTATCTTGAATCATATTTTTATCAACCTGCGCAAACCAGAAAATATTTTTTCAATACAAATTAGCCTTATCTTCCTAAATATTAATTTACAACAATCAATGATAATAGTTTTTGCAAAGTGTATATAGCTTCAAGGAAGACATCTGAGGAGAAAGCTTTAACTGAAATGGCAATTTGCAGAAAAAAGCATCCTTTTCATAGCTTGATTGAGAAATTTACAGCAATTTCTAGCGTTCTAGCAATTATTATTGCGATTAAGACACCATTTTATTTAATAAGAAATTAAATAAAATTGATTACAGCAAAAGGAAACATGATGTTAAAAGAGAAATTTAGATGAATCTTAAATATGATTGGGCTAGGTATGTTCGCTAAAATTAACGACTGAAAATAGCACATTTCATATCCCATAATTCATCAACATTATTGTTATTGTAATAATTGTCAATCTTCCCCTTTTAAGCATATACTGATAAAATCTTTTCCAAGATTAATGAATTTTTATATACTTCTTTTGGAGACGTTTATAAACAAAAATTCAACTCACTAACTTAATTCTTGAAATAAAATTGATGAATATTCTGTAATAAATCTTGGGTACGACGAGTTCCTTAGTTAAGATTAAAAGAAACGTTTTCTTAAAGGAGACTCACCAATAACTTTGGCTATCGAATAACCCAGTATAATTTATCAAAGTTGGTATAATTGTAGCAGGTTCATAAAATTCATAGTAAAGTCAATCGATTAAGACAAATTGTAACGTTATTGTAAATACCATGAGATTCATTCATTGTTTTTTAAAAAATGACACACTCTTATTTTATTGAGGATAAATCTATTCGGCACGTGAGAAAGTTAAAAGCGTCCTTCTTCTGAAACCTAGGGACTGAAACGATTTTTAATAATAATGATAGAATACTGGAAGCTTTTGCAAACAATTTAGTTAAGAGTCGAAGAACTGGTGTTATTGATTAGTTTTAAGATTTTAAACGTTGCACTCTTGTAGAAGAGCTTGTGGTTTACAATTTACAGATCAAGTCAAAATCTTTCACAGTAATTACTAACCAGGATCACCATTTTAGTAATAAATATTATGCTTTGTCCTGCATTTCCCAAATTTATTTAAGATTTTACAATCTATAGCAGTCAAATATAATGTACCTAAAAATAATTACTACAAGATCTATTCTTAAAAAATTAACGAGCTGATTTTAGTGCATTTTCTGGCAAAAGCATGACACTTAACAGCAGGTACGTGGTCACTGTCGCAGTTTTTCTTTTATTGTCGAAATCATTTCTCTTATGCAGGGATAAACCTTAAAATTAGTGTTACCATAGACGGTGATAAAGTTCTGTCTCTTGCTAAAATTCCACTCTGATATCAACGGACCTCAGGATACGTTTGAAAAAGTTAATGTATCGCAGAGCTTTCCGTAGGACGAGACTCTACCGCGAGTTCCCTGTATAGAATGCCTTTCAGAGTGTAGCAGTCCCACGAATAATTCAAGAACGTTTCCGTCAAGATTAATGTCAAATAAATTAAAACATACAGTTTTTATATATCATTTTATTTGGATGAAAAATATAGTGTGTATAGTATAATACATAGTTATTCATTTATTTAAAGAACTAGTATATCAAGATGGTTCTGAATTATATGAAGGTGGTAATTTGGTGGAGAAAGATCTGGAAAATAAAGAGAGTGTGGAGTTTTTTCTTTACTCCCGATCTTTAAGCATTTCATATGTGATCTTTGTTTTATGGAATTATAAGAAAACTGGCATTATCATAATGGAACACCACAGTTTACTGATTTATCAACATAAATCTCTCTTCCTTCAAATCGCTATTTTGAAGGTCTAATTGCTGATAATAGGTGTCTGGGGTAAATATTTAATAAACTGATAGCAAAATATTGAAATATGTTATTTCCTGTTTCAGTTTATAAAACATAAAAAAATGCAGTTAAATTTGCAGTCATCAATGCTAAGTCTCTCTTTCTTTCTACCTCCTCTCGGATGAACTGTAGAGGAGTTAACGGCTAATTAACTATATGCGGTGTCTTGATAAATCATCGTGAAGAAGGCAACGGGAAACCACTCAACTATTATTCCCAAAATAAATCATGGCTTTTACAAATAAAACTCAACGGCGTGAAGGGTGTTAAGTCCAAAGAAACTAAATCTTCACCTGGTAAGGACCCACATGAGGAACAGTTGCCACCGGACAGTTATCCTGCGACTGTTTGCACCAAACAAAAATCTACTCTAGGAACATGGAACGTCAGAATACTGAACATCTGTGAACAGCTGAAGAATTTCAAGCAGAAGATGAGCAGATTGAACATCAGCATTCTAAGAATATTTGAAACGAGGCAGCCAAACAATTGAGATTTTGTCAGTGACAACTACAAGGTCATATACGCAGGTGGTAAAAATAATGCAGAGGTAGTTGACTTAATGCAGGATGAACAAATGAAAAAATGCGTTCTGGGATACTGCCAGCTATCCGAAAGAGTTCTCTTGGTCAAACTGAAAGGAAAGCTCTTCAACATGGCTGTTATAAGAGTGTATGTACCGACAACGCAAAGCACTGAGAAGGAAATAGAATCTTTCAACTTCATACTGGGCAATGCTAAGGTCCAGTGTAAAAACCGATAAATTAGAATTATCATGAGAGACTTGAATGCCAAGGTAGGTAAGGAGAGGGAAGAGGTAACAGTTGGCAAATTTGGACTAAGAAACCGCAACAATCGAGGAAAAAATGGTCCAATGGTACGCAGTGAAGGACCAGGTAACAGCCAACACCTTGTTTCAAGAATACCCAAGATGATTATGAACATAGGGAAGACCAGCAGGTGACACGAAACCCAAATCGATTATATAACTACAAACAACAGAAGATTCAGAAATGCAGTTGTCCATTGCAAAACTTATCCAAGCGCCGACTGTGGAAGCGACCGTCTCCCAGTCATATGCAAATTAAAGATGAAACTTCGAAGACGGAAGAAGCTTAGTGCAGCACCCAGACTGCAACACAAAAGACTTGTGAACAACCTAAACCTGCGGGAAAAATACACAGACAGTGTGAAAAACAAATACAAGGAACAAATCGAAAACGGAAACTCGAAATGAGCCACACTAAAATAAGCCATAGTGACATCAGGAAACGACATTGTTCCAAAGGAAAACAGATGTAGAAGAAAAAAATGAGTGGATAACTGATGTGATTTTCGACATGATGCAAAGGAGACAGAAAACAAGACCAACATTGAACGGAATACAGAAAACTACACAAGTAAATAAGAAGCAGGTGCAGACAGGCTAAAGAAGAATGACCCGACAACAAATGTGCGGAAATAGAGAGACTGAGCACGACTAATAAAGGAGACATACATAACAAAAAAGGGTACTAACCGAACAAAATATATCTTCCTCAAGAAGATGTTTAAAATCAAAGGATGGAGCACTCATATTAGAGAAAGAGGGAATACTTCAGCGATGGGAAGAATATATAAGAGATCTATTGCACGACAAAGAGAACAACCGTTAATACGCAGGGATACGGAAGAACGGGAAATGTTAAAATCCGAGGTGGAAGCTGCAATGGCCAAACTGAATAGAAACAAAGCAGTAAACAAAAAAGAGTAATGGATTGTTATATGATATTTTTTCTTCAATATGACAGTGAAATCTGGACAATCTCACCAAAATATGAAGAGAAGACTTGAAACAACCGAAATGTGGTTCTACAGAAGAATGCTGAGGATATCATGAGCCGAACATTTGAGCAACGACGAGATTTTGGAGAGAAATGAAAAGGAGACTAATGAAAAGGAGACTAATATATAACATCAGAAAAAGACAGCTGAAGTTACTGGGACATGTAATGGGGAAGGAGAGGTTGTGGAATCTGATACCCACAGATCTGATAGAGGGAAAGAGAGACAGAGAAAAGCAATGCATAATATACTTGATGGTCTTGAGCAAATGGATGGCAGAGCGGGGTTTGGGAGAGGTAATAGGAGACGGAGCTACTAAACATGAAGAAATGTGGAAGGCCATCATCGTCTATGTTCTGAAGGGACACGGCAGATAGAATATATATATATATATATATATATATTCTACTGAGGCTGGGTTGATAAATCATTTATGTGTACATTGCGATGATCAATGGAGAGATGCCATTATTTCTGACAATGGTGCAATCATTATATATATATATATATATATATATATATATATATACGATACAAGGCTAAATGGTTTCAGGTGGTGTCCTACTTATTGGACCCATGGGGGAAAAATGTTCCACCCATTTTCTCTTATGCGGAAATATATTTCATAGCAACAATTGGCGTTTAAAACCGTCCCGTGTCAGATTAATCTATTTTTATTATTAATATCTAGACAAGAAAATATTTAGTGCCCTTAATAGGTAATTTCACATAACCAATTCCTTCAGGGTCAATATATTTTCTACTTTTACAGCATATTTTCATTGAAAACTTTCCACTGGAATCTATTTACTTTTATTTTAAGTTATTAAACAGAGATGCGATTCTAGAAGGAGACTGAGAATGCTGTAGACGGATTATGTAAGCAACATAGAAGATAAAATAAAAAAAAGGCATTTATATTTAAAATCAGAAAAAACAGTTGAATGTTCTGTCAAACAATGTGAAAAGCGGATTTGAACAATAAAACACTCACAGGATATAGTGAAGTTAGGCGGAATAGGAGGAAACAGTGAAATAGCGAGTCACCTATCTAACGAGGGAGTGGGAAATGTAGCAAGCATTGCTGAGAGCAAAGAAAAAGGGTAAAATGCTATGGAATAATAATAATAATAATCATATTCATAATAATAACTGAATAGACACTCCATTTACTTATTAAACCGTATACTCTTTAATAAATAAAGTGAGCATCTACACAAATATGAGTATCTACTAAAAAAACGCTTACAGTGATAAAAGTCTACCTGATTAATACATAAATATGCCTTACTTCTTTAGAAAATTATTTTGTTTACGTTTGGATACGAAGCAGGTATCAAAATTCCGAGAAATCTATGACAACAAGGATTTCACTTAAAGGCTCTGTTCAGGCCTTTCTTGATCAGGAAAGCTTCTTCGTAGCCGAGTAGTTTAAGGCACGCCGGATCTAATGAAAGTTTTTCTCTGCTTAGAGGGATATATGTCCGATTTGCCGTAGAACGTGTATTTTTCTTTAAAATTTCTCAAACATTCAGGCCGGTAGACGAAAATAAATAAACGGAGCGTCTATTCAAATATGATTATTCACTAAAAATAAATATAGTTATAAGTTTGAATCTCAGGAAGCTTTATCAACACAAGTTAAAAATACGAAAGATTATTCTTCTATCCTTATAATCAGCTGTGATGGAAATTGTGTGCGCAGGTACTTCAGCTAGTAAAGTCTACGAAGTTTTCTAAATCTAAACTTTTATTTTTAATTGGATTAGAAAATAATCCAAGTCATTTATAATAATTAAAACTATATTATATTAATAATATTTTAATAAATATTTTCATGATTTGGGGTGAAGTTTCAAAAATTAATTAATTATTTTAATTAATATTAAAGAAAATAAAATTAAAATATAAAGTTTAGAAAAAAGAAAGCAATCATCATAATTCGACAATAAGCACATTTTTATATACGTTTACTGTAGAGGATTGTACTGAAAGTTTATGCCAAAATGCCGCAGACCATTATAAGATTTCAGTAATAGACTTTAAGATGAAAGAAAATTAATAAATTAAAACATTAACTCTGGTTCTAAGACACAAAACTAGTTCATTTTGGAAAACATTATGCAATTTGTTTTTCTTTAAAGAATATTACTTTTTAATGATGGAACGCTCAGTTTTTATTACAGTCTGCAGCGTTCGTTTGTTTTTTTAAATACAGTATCGTTTTTTTTCGATTTTCATACTGACGTCACATTAATTATTGAATTTGATTATGATAAAATAATTATTTTAAGGGTATTCTGAGAAAAACTCTCTATACATTTTACCATATAGTACATGAACTACTGAAGTATTCTTAGCTTTCATTTGTAGAAGCAAATTTCTGTCACTTCAAGTCTCTTCTTCATCTCTAAGGAAAATGTTCACGTTCACTACCATATGGAAGATTATTACTCTTCTTTGGAGAACACAATTAAATTAAAACCTCAAAAAATAAATTGAATCCGCAAATATTTAAGATATATTTGCATCGTTATAAAGCATATAAATTAAAATTTAAACAAGCGTGATTGATCTATAAACAGAAAGTCATTATATATATATATATATATATATATATATATATATATAAAGTTTATGCGTTAATCCGCTGTTTATAATAAAGGCTCGTATTCATGAAGTACTTTGTATTAGGAATACAAGCCAGTCAGGCAAAATAAGCTACCATTCTCTACATTAAATACTGTATCATTCTTGTAAGCTTTCTATTGAATATCAAATCTCCCAGCATAGTTATATGAATGATAATTTAAAACGCAACAGCTTTGTAAGCAAGAATGCTAAAGCATTAAACCATGGATAAATAAACTAGTTAATATAGTCATCAATCATCATTTATCATAAAGTATATTTTAGTTATTAGGGTTATTTGGTTAATAGAGTTATCAATCATCATTTATCACAAAGAATATTTCTTCATTGGGGTTAATGAAAAATCTATTAATTACATTATATTTTTAGAAGCGAAGGAGTGTATACATTTAATTAATATACAGAAGGCTTATCGAAAATATTTTTTGTCATTTCGTGGTTTGTCTATTATAAATATCTTGAGAATCAATTGGCCAGCCTAGATGTAACTTGAAATCCAATCACAGGATAGATTACTACGCATGCGTGGCTATACACGCAGCAGTTAAACGTCATTGAGTGATCGGCGATATCACAATGATTGGTCTAAATAATTCGCGACATCGCTTGATCTAGGTTTGTTAGCTTCCCCCATGGGCTGTTAGCATTCCACGCTCTACCAGTTTGAATTTGGTCTTCTTCGACCTCTGACATTTCCGAAATCTAAGATCACGGTTGAAATGACACGGGATTAAACAGAACGTTGTGAGGCAACTGATAGCAATCCCGAAAGTGTAATTTCCAGACAGTTTAATTGTTAAGCGTTTGAAATTTCAAAGGAAACACAGAAGTGAAGAATAGCACAACTATCCTTGGTTGGCTTCTCTTTCTTCATGTTACGTGTCTCTTCAGGACATAGGCGATCGTGGCTCTCCAAAGGTTCTTGTCCTTTGTAGCTCTGACTTTCTGTTATTTCTCCTAAACCCTGTTCCGTCATCCATTTACTCAAACTCACTAAGTAAGTTATGCTTTGTTTTCCTCTCTCTTCCTCTTGCCATTTTCTTCAGTAGTTTATATAAAAATGAGGCTTTGAATTGTCAGATACGCTGAACTGCCGCTAATTAAGCTTGTTTGTATAAACTATTGATTTCCTTTGTTCATTGAACTGTTATTAGCAAATTGATAATTTGATAATATAGTCATCAATTTCTGACAGCTTTACAACATAATTAAGCCATACAATTTGCTACTTCTGATGTGGTTGGTGGTGGCAATTTGTACAGATTAGTTTAATAGGTTAAAAACGCACAAATTGATTAATTTTAATTAGAGAGTTTATGGTTGCCTAACCTGAAAGCACTTGCATTTGAAAAATACAATTGTAATGCAACATGAACTCATCGTTTTATTACTAATGAATCGTAAATTAGTTTGTATTGGTCGTTTTTATTCATTTAATTTTGCTATGTAGATGAATTAACATTTTGTTAGCATCGATAAATTAGCAAAACCATTGCAATTATATAGTTTTTGTTATTGCTGGTTCAAACTAAAATCTTACAGTATTTACATTATTCGGACTAGTGTCCTCATCTTTGTTGCCATTTGTACGAAGTTTCAGCCGTTGTGCGCTCCGGCCTTCTTCAGGTCCTAAGAATTTTGAACTGAACTCTTTATTACGATCACTGGGGTATATGAATTCTATTCCTTGCGAGAAGTCTCGATTGGAAGTTATCTCTCTCTAAGTTATTTGTTCACCACTGCTGTAGTCTGGTATTGAACTCACAACTTTAAGAACTAAGCAACGTCTATATCCACTGGGCCATGTGTCAGTGTCTAGAACAACTGAATTTTTGGGACTTATAAACCTCATGTCCCGTAACCTTTTTTTACCAGAGTTCATATTGCAATTTTTGATGTTAATTGTTTTCTCTAGTATTTTTATGTCAATGGTTTTCTCTAATATTATTACCAGAGCTCATACTACTATTTTTTTATGCTAATGATTTTCTCTGGTACTCCGTATTACTGGTTCTCATATTGTATTCATCTCTATACTTGGTCGGCTTAGGAGATTTTTGAAGCCTAGCATATGTGCTGATTCCTTAAGTTTTTGTAGTTTTCAATGGCGTTCTCTATCTATGATTTCAAATTCATCCCATAGGGGGTGGTGACCCCCTTTCTGCCTCCATATATAGTCAGTTTGGCCTGATTTTTCTATCTCCCCTTGTTTTACGGCATTGCGATGTTCTTGTAGCCTTACCTTAAGGGGGTGGCCGATCTCTCCTTTATATTTCCTTCCACAACTACATGAAATGGCGTACACACAGCCCTTAGTCATGTCCTCCTCTATCTGGGGTCTTACTCGGGAGAGGTACCTGCGAAGTGAAGAATAACTTCTGAAGATCGTCCTGATGTTATATTGATTACAGATCCTTTGTATTTTCTCCGATAACCCCTTCACATAGGGTAGACAGACCGAGGCTGTTTTCTGAGAGTTGTTATTTTCATGCACCCGCCCTTTCGTGTATGTTAAATTGTTGTCATGTACTCTGGATAATTGTTTCGTTCTAGGATACTGCTTATACTGACCATTTCTCGTTCGTATGACTTTGGATCACCGCTCATGACTTTTGCTCGATGTTGAAGACAGCGGACGATCCCTTCCTTTATATTGCATGGGTGGTGGGAGTTGAAGTTGAGGTATTGTCCGGTGAATGTTGGCTTGCAGTATACGGGTGTCTTGAACCCTACCTCTGTTCGAGTTATTAGCACATCCAATTCCTAGCATCTGAAGAAGGCCGGAGCGTACAACGACCGAAACGTCGTACAAATGGCAACAAAGTTGAGGACAATAGTCCGAATAATGTAAATACTGTAAATATTACCTCATTTCAGAAATATAAAGAAAAACTTAAATCTTGATTTTTTTCTTTACAGACTTGAAGAATCTTCAATATCCAAAAAAATTTATACATCAGTTAAGGCAAATATAATTTAGAGCATAAAATAAATTCTTTACACATTTTGATTTCTTTGATTCAAATAATCATTAATATTAATATTCTCCCAAATAACCAAGAATATTTTAACACTATTTTCATATGAACTATTGTCCACATCATATACCAGGTGTATTCCGAACTAAATAATTTTTTTTAATATACGAGGGTATACTGTTCCCATTCCACTGCTCATGTCTCGGTATATATTATAGTTTAGTGCTACTTCGTTATTGCCCGACCTGTCCAATTACCGCTGTCTGACGCTGGATTGATCTCACAATTACTATGTCACCAAATTCATGGACCAACACTTGAAAGGAATAATTATTAGAAAGAAGTAACTATGAACTGTTAGAAGACAAAACTCAAGGTTTTCCGCAAAAACGAGACAGCAGAAGGTTTGAGCTATGTATTGGGGGCGTTGGTGAGTAGCAGAGACTGAAAGTTAACGATATGGATACTGCCGTAACAGACAACAGGAAATGTATATTACGGGTATCAGAAAAAAACATAGGAATAAGGAAATACGTTTTCTAAAAACTAAGCAAAGTATTAAGAAAAAGAAAAATATCCTTAGAAATAAAGAAAAAGAGTGCTATGCAAGGATGAACAATTTCCTCACAAATGAAGAAAAGACAGAGATGTGTTTTTACATATAGAGGCTAAGAATACAATTGACATAGCATGTGAACAACGAGGAAGTTCTAAAAATAGAAACTAAAATACATTTTTAATTACAATCAGAAATAGATATTTGAAATAGAAGTTGGAATGAGAACAGTAAATCTGGAGAATATAGCGATCACAGGTTATACTGAAGTGAAAAGAAACATTAGGAACAGTGATTATCATGTTTGGTGAGGTTGTGTGAAAGGATAGTACAACAAAAAAGACAGAACATAACAGATTATGATTTACTTAGCAATAAAAAGAAATTATTGAGGAAAATTGGTAACCACGTTCTGAAGAGACAAAGCACTAGATATAATAAAATGACCCTCATTTGGCATTAGATTTAGTCTACATAATAATAAAGATAATAAGATAACATATAACGATTTCAAGCTTAACATTCAAATCACTAAGCAGAATTTGTTTTGATCAAAAATAGATAAAATGATATTTATAATCTACTAATTTTGACAATAAAATGATATACATCTACACAAAAAGTGAATAAATGTCAGTAGCAGAAATAATGCATTTTACATTTATCTTGAATTTACGACGATACGGTAAAAAGTAATGTGTTTTTCTTTAATTCCAACAAATTTAATAGTAGAAACACTTACAATAAACAGAAATGAAGACAAAAATCTCAGGATGCCATATGTAGTCTTCAATTTAACCTCCTTCCTTCTTAGTTATATTATTCTACATTAAAATGAAGCTATGTACACTTGACTCGTGAAATCTTTTAGACTATTTTCTTAACTATTAGTGAATCGGTGTACTCCGAGTGCCTTTTTCATCGACGTAAACAAATGAAGACCGGTTCTGTTCTTTCATGTAATATATCAGCATTAAGGAAATCCACTTTACACAGACATTTTGACAAAACAGAAGGATTGTACTAAACTGTAGGTGTTACCTTTGATTACCACAAGATTTTTATTGAGTTTTAAAATAGTGATTCTTCTGTAACTAGAGAAGGAGCCTGTTTAGTCAAATTAGGACCAGTCACTAATGATAGTTGCTTTTTTTCTCTCTAGGATTACCATTAACTTTATTGTCAAATTTCTTTACAGTGCTTACATGAAGTGCAGCCTTTCTATAAACATTCACTAATCTAATATGAATATTTGCATCACAAAATCAGACTTTATAACAGTTCGTTGTTTTCTACATGTCCCCAGAGAGATAGCCATTTTGAAAACGGATTCTGGATAGGGAAAACTAATATAAGCCACAAAATTTCTGCTGGGCTTACATAAATTCTGATTTATACTTTTAAAATTAAATTAGAACTGAAATTACTTTCTGACCAACACTCAAATAACAATTCAAACATGGATGAAAAAATTAGTTCTATATTTTTATTTTATATTATATAAAATAAAAATATTTGGAGTTAACTCATGAAGAATTTCTAATTTAACATTTCAAATAGAAAATCAATAATATTTTTGATATTTGAATCTATATTTCTAAAAATCAAACATTGTTTTGGAATATTTGTAAGGCGATTATATTAATGCTGACTTTAAAATACCCAAGGAAAATATTTACCAAGAAATTCTAATTCTAAACAAATAACTGTAATCAACAAAATGTTATCTCCGACTCAAATCATAATTTTTTTTATATATATATGAGAGTAACTAAATAAATATTGCATTTCTTCTTCATTCGATATTAGACAAAAGTTTTATATGACGAAATGGACACGCTAAAAGGCTTAGAATGTGGAAACTAAATATTGTTATTTTTGTCTCTGGATAAATGACTATTCTGCATACTTTTACAGAATCTAACCAAAATATTTCTTCCTTACACACACACACACACACGCACACACACAAAATATTGTAAAAGTTTTAAGTAAAAATTTACTTAATATTTCGACTTCATTTTCAAAACCGTTGATGACCAGACAACGCTTTGCTAAGCGTGGCTTAGTAAAGCGTTATCTGCCAAATGTACGAAGCATCCAGTGAAGATCTAACATATTTCTAAATTAGACTCCCATAAGGTAAATAGAGGTGATAGGATCCCAGTCATAGTCTTACAGAAATGTGCCCCTGAGCTAGTTCTTGTCCATACCAAATTCTACAAATATTGCCTTTCTGCTTCCTGCTTTGCAGCTTCTTGGAAGTCCTCATCTGTAGTTCTTGTTTTCAATAACTCTGGTGAACCCTATGACCCATTTAAGTATCGCCAAATTAACCTCTCACTGTTTTTCTGTAGAGGATTTTAGGCTCTCGTCAATGCTGACACCACTATTTACTCCCATCTCAATAGGAAATCTGCCATGGCTGACAAAGTAAATCTGGCTGCTGCTCTTGTGGCGGACCTGCAATCAGAGGTTAAGTGGGACAAAAAATAGCTTGTAAATTGTAGTAACTTCAAAACAAAATGCTCTCTTTTAACCACTATAGAGAAACTTTCCTGTCCACTATCAGCATGGCTGATGCAAGTCTCCTTGCGAGAAGCACTCTGTTTCTCCTTGGCTTCACCTTTTCAACTGACCTAAAGTGAAACGAGTATATCGGATCTATAGCTGCATCTACTGCTGGGAAGAGTCTCTGTGTAAGACCAGAAAGTTTTTCTCGTCAGAATTGATCTTTCACATTTAAAAATTAACCATTCGTACATTCATTGAATACTGTTGCCATATTTGGCCGAGTGCTACTGCCATTCATTTCGAGATTCTCGACAAAATCTAAAGAAGGATCTGTAAGGTAACAATACAGAATGCATTTTGTTTTCCACGGGACTTTTTGCGCTCAACATTTTTGTAAACAATCCATTTTTCATTGCCAGTGATAGTTCTTTTCATGAATAGTTCGTTTTTGTTGCCTGTGAGCAGAAAATCGAAGATGTAAACGTAGTACATTACATTTTTCTGATAAAACTTGAGATACCTAAACATCGTAACGATGTCAGTGTTTACAACGCCCATATGTAATATATTGACTATGTGATGTTGCGTCTCATTTGATGTAGATTATTTTCAGGCAGTGTTTTGATTTTGCCCTCATCAACGGCAGCAGACCTGGTGCAATGTTCTTGGTCGTATAGAAATTTAAACTTATGAACATTTTTCCTTTTCAGAAATGATAAAAACATCGTGATGAAAATACATCTTATTTTTCCTAATTTTATTCACTTATGAAACGTTGTCGCTATGAACATTTGTTCCAACTCAAAAAAAAAGAAGAATTGAACAAATTAAATCGATTTGTTAAATCTGATAATCATTTGAAAAGTCTTAAGATCCAAAGAATTAAGCTTAAATATTTAAAAAAAATTTATTTTTGAAGAAATGAAAATGAAAGGGATTCAACTAGGTCTTAAAATCTTTTATGATAAAATAAAAATTTAGAGGTTCAAGAAATGATTACATGACAATATAATTTGCTTCCAACAAAACAAAAAATACTGATTATTTTTTTTATATTTCAACATTCTTATTAATCGGTGATTTACTCTAAAGAGATTTCTCAAATTAAAATATTTCATTAAATATTTTTCAAGAATGTAATTATGAAGAACATTGCACATTTATTTGCATTCAGATAATCGTTTTCTGAAACAACAAAAATATAAACAACCCTGACAACGAATTTCTTATTCTGTACATAATAACAATTAAAAAAGACTAGAAAGTTTAAAATTTTGAAAAAATATCTAGCATTTTCTATCTTTCTAACACTCCTTGAAGAAACAAGAAAAAAACATTATTAGATTTTCATGACAATTATTAAATATTGTTAAAAAGTGAGTATATATTTACATTCAATAAATTTAATATAATATTTATGGGACTAAAAGATAACTCCACAAAATTTGAAGTATTTTAGCTTTCAGATTAATCCAAAAAAAGATTTGAAGATGGAAATATTAAATTTTTACTAAATTAAAAGATGACGCGCTTTAAAACTTATTCTTTTCAGACAATTGTGCAAACTTTTTAAATAACATGTAGTTTTATGACGTCGGCAATCATGCTTCTCAAAATACCCTTTTCATTTAATAACTTTACCACATGCTCTCATAAATACCAGGAGATTCTGAGAAATAGAGGAGGGATATATATATATATATATATACAACATATATATATTGTGTATATATACGTATATTTTGTGTCTATATATATCTAAACTTATTTATAAATGGAACTTTGTCTGTGTGTGTGTGTCTGTGTGTGTGTATCCGTTACCTATAAACTCCGAAACGGCTCAACCGATTTTCTTGAAAATTTACATAGTTGTGCTATAAGCGTCTGCGAGTGTTCTTAGCTAGGTTTTGTGTCGAGATACCCTCGATAAATATCGAAAATCGATAATCGAAAAAATCGGGTTATAGAAGGTGTGGTCCGATTTTAATCAAATTTGATACACTCATAGACAAAGACATAAGAAACGATATTCAGAAGTTTCAAGGTTGCAGTTCTTACAATAGTGCAAAAAATCGATAATATATATATATGAGGCAAAATGTTTGTGTGTGTGTCTGTTTATCTGCCGGTATGTCTGTATTTGTTCATCCCTTTTATTTTAGTTTTTGCTTCGGGTTTGGTTCTAAGTAAGTATAATTGTAGTTCTTAGTCTCAGCCATGATACCATTTACTCAGAGGACTTATTTAGCCTTCAAAATTCAGTTTGCGGCGAAAAAAATTATTTGATATTGATACCGGAAAATCAAAATTTGACTTAATCCATTCATTTTTCTTTCAGTCTACGGTTTCGCATTAACTCGAAACAACTATTGCTTTTTAATCTTTTGTGCCAACGTCCAAAGCGTCTGAGCTCCAGGACCATGGATTAGTTTTAATGCTTTCATTAACGCCGGGCTATACTGCTAGTATATATATATATATATATATATATATATATACATTGTGTGTATATGTATATATACATATACAAATCGGTCTTTTTTATAAGATAGAAGTGGTGAAGAATATATATATATATTAGTCATTTGCAGGCTGATCTGTTTCGCTGTATCACAGCTCATTGCAAATTTGACATTCGATTACTTTTTTTTACCCAGGATTGAAACCCGACCGAATTGGCGTCGGTAGAAGGAGGCAGGAGTTTAGCGTGTGATATACCATGTAAGCATACGACAGTAGTTAGAGTGTTCTAATTCATTACTGAATGAACGATGCGTAGATGCTAGAATAGCTATAGTTTTTCAAAGTCTACCATTATTCCAGAGTGCTCAATCAGGTTGTGAAAGCGTAAAATAGTTCTTCTCTATTCAACGACATAATTATTGCAAAAAAATAAAATACTAAGGCACTGTTTAAGAGCGATCTCGCAGCAGCTTCTATAACTGGTAGTAAAGAGAATGAACTGAACCGACGCTACCTCGCTATTTTTTCTCTTCCCACGACAGTGACAAGGAAGAAATCTCAATATATATATACACAAATATAAAGCATCTACAGACAGCCCTGTTTCCCTATATCACAGCTCTAGATTAACAGTTTATTTCAACAGAAACTCGGACTGATTTGTAAGCAGTCGGAGATTCATCCACCAGTCTACCGGGGCACGTCAGATGAAGGAAGGCAGAATTCATAGCGTGTAATGTTTAGGTGAAGAGGCTCATCCCTTGTTTCCTGTTTAGGATGCGGTTTCCGGTTTTCTCTTTTCCAATCTTCTCACTTTTTTCTTTCTTTTTTTCAATTGGAGTAGATAGACTAAAATATCGCCCGGTTCACACTCTACCCACGTCTGTTGAACAGGTAAAGAGGCTTATCCCTTGTTTCCTGTTTAGGATGCGGTTTTACGGTTTTCTTTTTTCCAATCTTCTCACTTTTTTTCTTTCTTTGTTTTCAATTGGAGTAGATAGACTAAACTATCGCCCGGTTCACACTCCACCGACGTCTGTTGAACAGGTGAAGAGACTCATCCCTTGTTTCCTGTTTAGGATGCGGTTTCCGGTTTTCTCTTTTCTAATCTTTTCACTCCTATGTAGCCCCCTGCACATCAGTGGCGTTACTGCCTTGCTTGGGGTGATATGATTAAAAAGAAATTATGTTATCAGGATGGTTAGATCCAGTGTTCACATACCTTGAATTTGTGTTGGGTTTTATATAAAGGAAGACACCCCCAGTTTGCAGATTAAATTCTAGATCCAAGTATTAGACAACCTTTTTTTCATAGCTTTCGATCACTATTTTAATTTTATTATTTTTGAGGTTCTTGAAGAGTTTGAAAATCATTTTTTTTCATTTTGTCATTTGCTCTTCCGTTGTTCGGCACTACTAACAACCTGTCATGTCTTTATAATCCGTGGTTGTCTATGTGGACTATTTCGTTGATTATACAGGCCTGTTTCTATATATAAAGGACCATAAGAATAATTTTCTCAATAACATCTCTGATCAACTTATCAACCCAACAAAAACTGAATTAGGTAAAATAAACCAGGAAATCTTTAAAAATATATTCAATTTATTAAGCCAACCAATGGCAAGACACAAGCGAGTGCATTTTTTGGTTCCAGAAAATTTAAAATAAACATAAAACACTTTCATAAAATATGACATCAAAAACTTATACGACGGACAATTTTTTTCCAAAAACGGAAAGTGAAGTTGATGCTTTATAAAATAACTTTTTAATTAAAGGATATATATATATTTGTAGAAATAGAATCCTTTTTTTAATTTAATGAACAGTTGTAAGTTCCTTAACATATTTTTATTAAGGTTTCCTTTTTCCATTTCTATCAATCTATTTTTATTATTTTAATCATAATATCTGAAAGCCTCTTAAACAGCCTCTTAAACAGTAGAAGTTACAATTTATTTCATTTTTATTTAACTGCATAAAAATAATGAAATTTCTGATAATTACGAAAGTTCTTGAATTCAACTTGGAATTGATTATTTCCAATAACAAATTCTTTCTAAGGTCGATGTCTGAAGACTGGCTAAAACGAAGTTTGGATTTCACAATCTTCACGAAAACGCTTTGATTAATTTAGCACAATTATCAGGAACATTATTTTGTTGGCTTATGCACATATAGAGGCAGGGAAAATTTTGACTTATAAGAGAAGATTTTTTGGAAGTAGTGAGAGCTTTTGTCACTGGAAAGGTGAATGTAATTCTCTTCTATCAGTAATGTTCTCCCATCAACAGCGGAAGCTTTCTTGTAGAAAGCCTACTGGAAGTCTTAAATTCCATTAGTAACTTCCTGAAGACACTTTTCTTTAACTGCAAGCAAGATTCTTGTACGAAGAAGTGAATGTCTACTTCCTGTCAATATAAACCATTTTGACTTTTTTTATCTCGTGTATTAGAGGCATTTTTTCTAAATTCATTTTTTCTAGTTGCAGATCTTCTGTCGCCATTTCTGTGAATAGTTTATATTGAAATAACTAATTTTCTTTTTGTTTTCAATTTCCTTTTTTGATACCCTTGAACATATGAACTAAAAAGAGGGAATCGTCCCATTTTTGGAAGGTCACAACAGTTTAGCATTTTAATAAAGACCATCAACCTTTAAATAAATAGATTAGATCTTTCAGCCTCTAATTTGATCTAAAAAGAATATAATTCGTCTTAGTTGTAAGAATCAGAATTTCTCTGTTTTAACTTTTTTTTAGATGTCAGGATTTAAGTCACTTGAGAAACTTGTAGATAAAAATAACTGTTAGAAATGAATTCTCTGAAGTCGCTACAGAAGCAAATGGCCTGAAACCCGACACTAATAAGAAAACGAAGCCGTTATAAGTTTTCAAAAATAGCGACGAAATTTGCAAAATGTAAAAAATGACTAAATCTTGAGTTTGGATATATAAAAAAAAAAGGCGCAAAACAAACCAAAATTAATAAAATAGTTTTCTACAATGATTATTTGTCAGTCTATAATCTAAAATCAACTATTTTCTCTTTTTTAGTCATCCCCCCACACACAAATATATACATGCGTGTGTGTGTGTGTGTGTGTGTGTGTGTGTGTGTGTGTGTGTGTGTCTGCTTGTTCTTGTGTCTGTGTATATACAAAGTGCGATAGGTAAAATGTCGCCAATTTATCTTCTTATTTTCGCGCATGCGCTTTGGTTATTTTTCATTTTGCTGACTGCATAGCACAGCAGGCTTAGTTGGATACCAGCTGTGATAAAAAGAGAACTATAACTCAATTTACTTCGTCAGAAATTTAGAAATGGCATAATGAACTGATTGGCATTCGCACCGGAAGCTCCAATACGCACATTTCAGAGTGTTTGAGTGTCGATTTGCGGACAGTACAGAAGATTAAGAAAGAGTTGGATGAGTCTAATGATGGTTACGAAGGAAGGAAGGATCACGACGTTATGACTCCATTCATCTTCCCACAGGACCTAAGACTCAACATGGAGGCCTACAACAAATGCTTTGAGTGGGTAGTGCTGTCTTGGGTTAATAGGGTAGCTGCTGAAAGACCCTAAATTTTGCAACAAGACTTTGCATCATGCCACAAAAGCAGTAGAACCCAGTCATGGCTGTCAGATAATTTCTGCGATAACAGCATCCTTATCCCACCTATCTCCCCAAACTGAAACCGAATTGATTATTATGAATGAGGCGCAGTTGAGCGGGAGACTAACAAAATTCTTTGTAACATCAAAGATGAACTGAATGCAAGAATTATGACAGCATTCACCAACTTAAAACAGGAGGCCATCCAGAAGAGATGCAGGAGATTCTGATGTTTTCTGGATGAAGCCATTTATTGAATAAATTTGCTCTTGAGTATTTTAAAATATTTTTATATAATTTGTCTGAATATATCTGTTAAAATGCGATGTTAGTGTTATTTTCATTTTTGAGTAATTTAGACGACAAATCAACCATCGCACGCTGTATATTCTGTATTCTAATTTCACTGTTTAAAAAAAGAAAGATGTCTACTAAAATACGTTTATTAACTAAAGATAGATAGATAGATAGATAGATAGATAGATAGATAGATAGATAGATAGAGAGAGAGAGAAAGAGAAAGAGAGAGAGAAAAAGAAATAAAAAAGAAGTAACAGATCAGGAGGTGTTAGTGGTGTAATAACTACCATCCAAGAAAACGGTAAAGCTAGTTCGAAATTTATCTGCGGCTGCTTAGTTTCACATCGCAGTAATGTTATTGGAGTAAGTAGTTATCCATTCTATTATTTCCAGATAAATTGACAAAATATCTCAGCAAAAAAACTTATCAAGCTTGTAACTTCTTTATAAATTTCCAATCTTTTCACTCTTTTATTTTATTTTTTCTTCCAATTGGAGTAGATAGACTAAACTATCGCCCGGTTCACGCTCCACCCACATCTATTGAATAGGTGAAGAGGCTCATCCCTTGTTTCCTGTTTAGGATGCGGTTTCCGGTTTTCTCTTTTCCAATCTTTTCACTCTTTTATTTTTTTCCCCCCCAATTGGAGTAGATAGACTAAACTATCGCCCGGTTCACACTCCACCCACATCTATTGAATAGGTGAAGAGGCTCATCCCTTGTTCCCTGTTTATGATGTGGTTTCCGGCTTTCTATTTTCCATTCTTTTTACCCTTACGTAGCTCCCTGCGCATCAGTGGCGTTATCGCTTTGCTTGGGGTGATATGATTAAAAAAAAAAAAAAACGCAAGCTACGATTGTTGTTAGAGAAAGAGTTGACAGATAAACAAAGAGAGAGAGAGAGATAAAGAGAGAAAATAATGCATGCGAAAGAGTGGGTTAAAAGAAAGAAAGTAGAGCGCTCGAAAAAAAGTATGCAAAAAGAGATGGACAGAGAGAAGATAAAGCAAAAGTAATAGTAGATAAAAATCTGCTTGATCAAATTACTCTCTTTTAACTACCTTACTTTCCTGAAGATGTGCGTTGTGGTACAGTGGATATCGGCTCGGAACGAGAAATCGGGGAGCCGAGTTCGAATACCAGCTGAATTCATTGCATTCACTTACGCGCAAATACCCTTGGGAAAGGTATTAATCGGTCCCTTCCTTCCAGTTATGGGTTAAATAACAGGACAGATTGGGTTCTATAGCCTTGGTTGGTAACCAGTCTACCGCAGAAAGCAATGGCAACCTACTGCGGGATAATCTTCTGCCCAGTCAGTCATGTCTCTTTCGAGACATGATCGCCCAAGCGTGTTTCACGTATGACACTTTAACTGACTGACTTCCCTGAAAAGCAGCAGTAAACATATATTAATTCTATAGTTGAATTTGATAGGAATATATATATATATATATATATATAGATAATGTGTAACAAAACACGTTGAACTATAAATTGCTCTAAAGAATAACTTTAGTGCTTGGTCTATGTCCTGTATCAAGAGAGAATTTATTTTAACGTTTCGCAAGTTTTTAATTTTTTAGGCGTTGTGGCAACAAGGAAGTGTCGAAAAGCGTAGGATATTGGGTCTAAAATCAAAGCAAGTGATACTGATCCATCCACTTCTTCTATCAAGAAAATCTAATGAAATGGGCAAGCGAAAACATTAAGATTTATTTTTCAACGATTCTTTAAATCATTCTTTAAATCATCGACAAACTCTCAATAAGCCGGGCAGATTGAGCAAAGGCTAGTCGATACTAGATGAGACCATTCTCACGTGTTGAAACTTTAAAAGGGCGGGCGTAGTGTGATGATTTGGAATGGGATAAAAATGATTTTTATGCACGACGACACTCCATTACATTTTAAGAAAATTAATGAATATCTGAATATAACTGCTCTCAAAGACATTCGTTTGATGAAGTGGCCAGATTGTTCGCTCGACCTTAACACGATTCAAAACATGTGCTGCATTCTGAAGAGCAAGGTTTACATTGGCAACTAGCAATTTACCAGCAAAGATTAACTTTGGAATTCTATTATGGATATTGTGCAGTCTTTTTCATATGAGGAAACATTACAGCTCAGAAAATCAATGTATGTATGACTTGTAAACCTAACTTCCGTAAATGGAGCATTAATTTTGTCTTTATGATTTTGTCGGTATTACAATTACACTGTTTTTCATTTTTTGTTTGAAACATTTTCGATTGTAAGCACGTTCTGTGCACGTTCTGTAATTGTAATTAATTCTAATGATAACGTAATGGTTCTTAGAATTTTAGTAACATCGCTAATATCAAACTTTGAAAATCCAGTAAAACTCATGAAATATTTGTCACATTGTGTGTGTTGTCTATAATTTATTCATATTACGAAATATATATTTCACGAAAATAGAGCAAACATTTTCCGGAATCTTTTTCATTAGTTTTTAAAAATTATGAAAAATGAAAGTGGATAATAATGTGAAGTGTAGTGTAAATGTATTTTGTAATTCATTTCAGTTAATTACACAGAATAGGATTATGAAACAGAAGTATAAATATCATTAGCGTTGGATAAAGTAACTTTAATGTAACTTTCACTAATGACCATCATCGTTTATTATAAATTAAATAAAAGATCATCAATGTACTGAGAAGTTGGCCTTCCCAGAATGAATTCATCAGCAATCTGTGTCGATGGCAAGACATCTTCTAAAGAAGCATGATATATTTAGAGATAACATTATATTTGATAATGTTCTATTTAAAGTTTATACGAACTGTTAAGTATCCGATACAATATTACGCTGATCGATCACCTATAATTAAATGCCAAAGATTGTTGAACAGAGGTTAGTGCTATTTTGACTACAGGCAGTAAAATCTGTGGAAAAATAATAGCGAGACAAACTAGAACATTTGAAATGCGACATTTCCCTCTTTAGATCTCTCAAAGATAAATATGACGAGTCCATCGACGATAATCAAAGTTCTACTCTAAGTGCCAAAACCAAAACAAACGTATATATACAGAAACTCACACACATCAATCAACGCTTTAGTTAGTTTTTGAACGGACGCAACAACAGATTTATTGACAATTTACTTGCATCATCACCAGTGAGTTAGTTGGCTTCGAATACGGGGACACAGAAATTATATAAACTCACTCCATCTAAATGTGCGGCAATTTTAAATAGTTGCTTGCTTTGTGTTCAGGAAAACACTACAGCTCGTTGAGTACCTACTTTTGAAGAGATTTCGAACTTGTAAAATAAATATACAATACCATCAACCAATTTTATCAGATAGACTTGACAACAACCATATATGTTCGTGGTTTTATGACGTCAATTTCTAAACCAGATTCAGAATTATATACAATGTAAGTTTTCATATTACTGCCACAAATAAACATGAACAAATAATACATATAATAAGTTTGTGGATCAATAATTTTGGTGATTAATAAGTTTGTAACGTAAAACAGTTATATTTGCTTTATGTAATTAATTCACATGTAAATTAAGGGAATTGAAAATGAATTATAATTATATAGAAAAATATTTGTTAAGTAATATGAGCGATCTTTCCTAATTAAGCTACAGGTGTACTGATTACCTTCATATATTTGTTTTCTGTTTCCGGTTCTTTTTAAAGGTTTTTCACTCTCTTTCACTTCCAGTAGCCGCTTACGTCTTAGTGACATTATCGCCTTGCTTGAGATGAATTGATTAAAACAAATGTAACATGTTACAGACGTGTCCATGTTGACGTATAGTCAGATATCGTCTATAAAAAAATATTATTTCTTTTCAAATTAGACATAAAAATAAGCTAGACTCTAATTCTTCGAATTTGAAGTTTTTTGGTTAGTAAATAAATTCTGTAATTTTACGGTAAATTTTTTTAATTCTTACATTCAGGAAATTAATGTTATTCAACTGGTGACCATCAACTTTAGGGTTCACGGTTTCTTTAAATGCTGATGTTAACTGAGTGGATTTCATCAAGATGTAAACCATAAAAATATGTAGTACATTAGTCATCCAAGGGTAACAAGTGCTGAAGATCCTGTCTTAAAGCTAGTTTCTTTTCAGATGTATAAAAAAAAAGCTAATTTTATTTTAGGAATGAGTTTCCATGTAAATTAATTAATTAGGGATTGGGCACGCAAAGAAGGACTTAATCATTTGATTGTAGGGTTGGCTTTAAAATCAATCAAAATACAAATGGCAGTTTCCAGATTATTTTTGCATTTATACAAGCAAAGCACTTAGGTTTATAAGCCAACTATTTAACATTTCCTATTTTATTTGTTTTTACTGTATGTTTAAGTCAATGTATTTTCATGAAATAAAGTATTATAGCAGAAAAATGCCTTTCAGCGAACGAGTGAGCGTGTGAGCATATGCTTGTATAATCATAATTATATAACATCAAAAGTTTTGACTTGACATCATTTGTAATAAATTATGTCACATACTTTATGTCAACAAAATAAGGTGCGGTAACCAAAAATACCAGTGATGTTCATGCTTTATTTCATCTTTTAATTGTAAAACATTTAACTGCTTCAAAACGAATGAAAGAATGCTGAAAGTTCCCAGCTAGACCAGGAAAAGATTCCAAAAATATGTTTGAACGGTTCCTCAGATTTGGAGCTGGGTCGAGACGACGACGACTTTTCTACGTTTCCTTATATATATATATATATATATATATATATATATATATATACGTTCATTTTTTAATTCAGATAACAAATTTTGTTCATATTTTTCTTTTATGTGCTTACCCTGAAATCTCTCTCATAGACAGTATGTTGCAAGACTCTCATTGCTCTATTTCTAGTTCCATGAAAAGTGCTTGGACAAACTTCATTCCTTGGTTCTACCAGTTCTTACCTTCATGGCTAGAACCCACCATGCCACTTACATTGCAGCAAACTACAGCCATTCCGTTCGTATTCCACTGGTGATAAGTAAGTTCCACTCGAGCAGCTTCTTCCTTGATGACTACAAAATTAATCTGTTCATGTCTAGAGTTAACCGTTATCTTCCCCACCAACCGATATAGACTGTGCCTCTCAATATATAACACACTATTTTGAGAGGCACTTGGGCCTTGTGCAGGATGAACCTTACTGTAAAAAAAATAACAAAAACTGACAAAAATTAGATACTGGAATGATTTGCTTTGAACACATAACTCATTTTCATTGTTTCTTTCTGGAAATTCTTTAGTTATTTAGAAAAAAACGGACTCAAACTGAAGTTTAAAATAATTAAAGACAACTTTCTAATAACGTATACCTCCTCAATTTGCTACAATAACGGTAACTATGCGACATGGTTTGGAATATATAGGGTGCTAGATTAGTTGCGTTTATCCATATTTGTGTTATGTTCCAAGATTATTCATTGCTAAGGGGATTTAATGGCCTGGAATATGACCATACATGCTTAGGAAGGTTTAAAACTGGCGAGCTCGAAAACCATTGTAGTACCTATTGTTTCTGGAATCAGTTTCATGGAACCCACGCGGAGACGGTGTGTTACGTCATCTTATTCTAATAAACAATACTACCAAGGAATATGGCTACTAAGAATTGGTGAAAATGTTACATCATTCAGTACTAGTGTTCCTGGTGAATGTTAATTGGATACACCTATATTATTAATATAGTGACATCTTCAGCTTTTAAAATACTATTCCGTTACGATAGATCTATCGTATCGTGTCATCTCCTGTACATACGAATTCGACCATTTACTCAAGAGAGCTAGAAACATGACTCGTGTGACTAGGTGACGTTGTGTTTGTCTTTTACTGTTTCCCAGTTGTCAGTAACCAATGACGAAGTAACAATAATTATTAGACGATAAGAAAATGCATGAAATTTTGTGTGTTTGTGTACAGTGTGTGTGTTGTTGGGTATAGCGGCATCGGAATTGAATTTGGATGTAATTTTATTCTATGCTTCACTTCTTTGAATGGCTAACATCATTATCAGTCACTGGCAGCCAAATTCTTGTATCACGTGCAGACGTCCACAGATTTTACGTGCTGTCTAAATTTTACATATTCTTGGTATAACCTTGCTATTCTTGTCCAAGAAACAAATAGACATAAAGTCGTTGTCAATTCAAAGATACAGTGACCTATCTTTATGGCCCCAACAATCATTGCGTGGCTAAACAGTCTTAAATCATGTCTGCACTTACGACTGCCAAAGCTCCATTAATTTTTACCCATTACATGACACATATGTTATCATGTTGAAACAATTTGTACAAGTGGTGCATGTCGAAACTACTTAAAATTTAAATTTTTTGCACTTCACTTTATTTAGTAGATAATTTTTGTTCTGACATTATTATTATTATTATTATTATTATGATATATAAAAATATTGAAACATGAAATAAAATCAAGTTATATAGAAAATTTTACTGCTGTGCACAAAAGTCATGCGCAATTTTAAGAAAAGTGTTGGACTAAAGAAAAATATAGGCAGTATATGATATTAAAATTTTTCCCACCATATTAAGGAACATTTTTTCCAGCGTTGCTGAGTAACATGCTAAGTGGGTGTAATGCAATTTCATTTCCTGTGCGTTTGTCCTTATATCTCTGTTTATTTTTCTTAGATGTTTCAAAGTACAAGTTGACCAGGTCTTCCGTTTTTATTCCCTTTTAATTTCTTTACAATTAAAATGCACGAATATTATCCTTTATTTCCCCTACTAATGAAGAAACAATGATCATTTATTTACAAAACTCGATTACTAAATTCTTCTGAAATGTGTCTCTTTGTAGAAGAAAATTTGTTCATAAAACTTTAAAACATTAATTATTTTTAAGTATATTAAAAGTTTTAGTTAACTAAAATTCATAAAAATATCTATCTATCTATCTATCTATCTATCTATCTATCTATCTATCTATCTATCTAGATAGATAGATAGATAGATAGATAGATACTATTATTATAATAATAGCATACTGCAACTCAAAAGCTATCAAGTTTCAGAGCTCAATGGACCAGCATCAGGTAGTGAAATGTGGTTCAGTTACGGGGTCACACATATATATATTGATTTAAAGTAATAAATAAAATAAAAATGTCAACATCTTAGTTGAATGTACTGAAGTGGGAAGTTATTATAGCTTCAAAGAATTATGGGTGTAGAGCATGAATATTGGGACATTAGTGTAGCCATGTATGTATAGACAGGAGGAAGTGTCCATCTTTTTTATAAATGGAGCGAAAAGGTAGCCAATATGTTATTCTAGATGCGACGAGATTGAAAATAAAGCAACAGAAATATTTGTCTTAAAGTGTTATGATAATATAAAAAACACAATTTTAATGTAAGGAAATAGACGTATGGCCAAGATTAATTGTTAAAGGAAGAATTACTTCTTAGAAAATTGACACTTCCTCCTGTCTAGAAATTACAACGCAACATTGATGTCCCAATATTCATAGGTCTGCACCCACAATTCTTTAAAGTTATAATTGCCCCCCCACTCCAATACATTCAACTAAATATTTGAGTTTTTAGATTCTTTTATATTATTTATGGTTGTAAATTTCCATATGACTCCGTAACTGAACCACATTTCACTGCCTCATTATGGAGCACTGAAACTTGATAGCTTTCGAGTTGCAGTATGTTATAATAATAATAATAATAATAATAATAATAATAATAATAATAATAATAATAATAATAATAAGGTTATAAAATAGGCCAAGAGAAAATAAGCCATCTATTTTACAGGTTATAAAATAGGCCAAAAGAAAATAAGCCATCTATTTTACATGGATGACTTAAAGTTATATGCTAAGAATGATAATGAGCTGGAAGGTCTTCTGCAAACTGTAAGATGCTTCAGCGAAAACATTGGAATGAAATTTAATTTGAATAAATGTGCTAAAGCTACAGTTTTACGTGGATCAATACAAGAAACATCCTCAATTAGCCTAGACCCTGCTGTAACAATAAAAGAATTGAAACCAGAAGAAGCTTATAAATACCTAGGTGTAAATGAGAGCGAAAACATTCACCATAAAAAAATGAAAGAAATAGTGCGTAAAGAGTACTATAGAAGGCTACGAATGATATTAAAAACTGAATTAAATTCACAGAACAGAGTTATGGCCATTAATAGCCTTGCAATCCCAGTTGTCCAATATAGCTTCAACATCTTAAACTGGACTCTAAACGACATCAGACGAATGGATGCTAAAACAAGAAAGCTTCTTTCTAAGCATAAGATGCATCATCCAAAGGCTGATGTAGACCGTCTATACATACCCCGTAAAGAAGGCGGAAGGGGTCTTATTCAGCTGGAATTGTCATACAAGACAACAACTATTGGCTTACTAACATACACAGAAACAACAAAGGATTGGATGATACAATTAGTAAGGCAACATGAAGAAAGAAAGAAAAAATATTCAATAATAAAAGAAGGCAGTAAATACAAACAAGATTTACAGTTAGGAGATTCTGTAGAAAAGCAAAACAGTAGCCAAGAACCAACTATTGCGGCAAAAAATATGAAAATGAAAGCCAAAGATAAAGCTCTTGAACAGATGAAACAGCGCTGGCAAGATAAACCTCTGCATGGCCAATATCCAGTACGTGCCAATAAATCCAATGTTGACAAAGTTAATACTCATCGATGGTTACGTGCATCTGGATTAAAGTCTGAAACTGAAGGATTTATACTTGCAGCACAAGACCAAAGTCTTTTCACGAGAAACTTTCAGGCAAATATTATGCATAATAATATGGATCCAAAATGCAGGTTTTGTGATAAACACCAAGAAACAATAGACCACCTAATCTCAGGCTGTTCTGTGCTTGCCCCAAACGAATATAAAAATCGCCACGATAGAGTTGGGCAATATTTACATTGGACAATGTGCAAACATTATGAAAAAGCTGTAAACAAACACTGGTATGAACATCATCCAGCACCGGTTACAGAAATAGAAGATGTAACCATTCTATGGGATTACACCATCTACACAGACAGAAAAATTGAAGCAAACAGGCCAGACATTATTGTTAAAAACCAGAAGGAGAAAACTTGTCTATTAATTGATATGGCTTGTCCAGCGGATTGTAACATAGCAATCAAGGAATTTGAAAAACTGTCAAAATATAAAGACCTGGAAATTGAAATAGAAAAAATGTGGAAATTGAAAACAAGAGTTGTGCCAGTGATAGTAGGTGCACTTGGAATGATAAAAAATGGAACAAAACAACACATTGAAAGAATCCCTGGAAACCCCAGCTTAAGAGACATACAAAAAATTGTCTTATTAAGTACAGCCCACACACTAAGGAAAACTTTATCTATGTAATGCTGAGGATGATAGGGAAGATAGAAAAACATGAAATGGAGCCATAACAACACGCCACTACCTGCCTTAGGTCTCCCCGCAGACTTGGTTGTTAGTGAGACCAAAGCAGAAATCGAAATATGAAAAATGACATAAAAATAATAATAATAATAATAATAATAATAATAATAATAATAATAATATATCTATAAACACTCTACTTCTGTATTGGGCATTTTTTATAAAAGGTAAATGCTAAACTGTGTAATATATATCCATTAGTTTGAAAGCATAAATTTATTGTTGTTATTATTATTAATATTATTTGCTTTTTTGTATGATATATTAAGTGTCCATAATGGTATTTGTGTCGCTACACGTGTTTCGAGTCTAAAGTTGACTCTCTTCAGGTGAATAAACTTGTAACATTACATATCGAGATACCTTTGTTTTTTTCTGGTAGCCAAAGTATCATGTATATATAGAGATAACTGGTGAGCAGGTCAGAAAGTTCATATGCGTGTATGTTTGTTGGTTTTTTTTGTTTTTTGTTTTTTTTGTTTCCACACTCGCACGTTAAGTTTCGTCTGTCACCGTCATAAAGTTTTTTTACACTGACATGTGAAATTTGATTTCGTCGTTATACTTCAAAATTGTTTTCAGCGATTTTGATTCAATTCTACTCTACGGGTCATCTAGTGCTTATTGTTGTTTTTGGAATACTATTTTCTGCAACGGTCTGCGAATTTTTTTATCACGTTTGAATTTACTGTGTCTGTTTGTGTGTGTCTTAGGTTTTCTATGTTGTTTGTTGAGGGAAGGCTCTTTCTCCATCATGAGCGTGTCATAATCTGTATTTCGGTAGATAGGCATTACTCTGAATTTACCTCCACTACATTTGTTGGGAAACGTACAATTTTCTATTTTTGGCTAGTTTAATGTTACTTCTGTTCAGAGCTACTCTTTTATTTAGGTCTTATGTCACCTCACGCATATTTTTGCGAATTCATCACATTTTAGAGTATAAATTACCTTTTTAGAATTGCTGTTCAGATTTGTTTTTATTTCGAATATAGATATGTTTTCGAACTTGAAGTGGTTTCCTTCTGTTATTATGTTGCATACCCCACATCTTTTCTTGTTGAATTTTGTGACCCCCTAAGTTGTGCGTTGCTCAAATTTCTATGAGGTTAGTATATTTTTTAGATTTTGGGGTTGGCGTTTGTTTTTAATTATTTTAGTTGTCTTTAAGATGTTCTCCATTTATCATTTTTGTTGAGTAATTCGAGTGCGAGTTTTGTTTTTAACATATATATATATATATCGTAAGCAGAGAACTTAGCTTTTGAGCAGTTGTATATTTTATAATCGTTACCTTCACTAATTATTTTTTAAATGAAAAACTTTCTTGTAGCTTTCAGTTTAGTCTTAATTAAAAGGTAAATGTTTAAATATACTATTTCCAGTAAGCCAAAACCTGTGGGGTATTTCAAACAAAAATTATATTGATTGGAATCGATTGAATTTTTTTTCTGACCCAGCTGATTAGCCCCCTTTTTAGTCTTCTTTCATCGCAATGTAATTTTCTCTATCAAAGATTCTTTTAAAAATAAAATATACATTTCTGGAACTTTATTTGTAAAATATTAGCTTTAAAGTATAATTAATCTGATTTTAAAAAAAACTATTTTCTTTAAGTTTAAATGTACGCAGAAATGGATTTTAAAACAAAATTGTAGCTGAGTTTTTAACTGACACTGCCATATTTCACGTAATTGTTGAGGCGATGCCATGAGATTACATAATGATGGTTTTTCTACGGCTACTTTATCTGTAAAACAATTTATGAAAATGTCATGAGCTTCTTTTTTATATAATTTTAAATTACTCAGAAATCTTCAAAACGATGAAAAATATTCTCCGTAATCTAATTTCAGAAATGTTGATTTTAAATTTACCGCAGACATCCACATTATAATCTGTTAATGTCGTGTATGGTTGACCATACTTTTAAAAAATGGACACGTAACATAATGCTTTTATATAATAAAAAATAAATAAAAAAGATATTAAATATCCTGGTACAAAATGATTTGTAATAAGCTTTTCGATTTTTGATTAGTAAATATAGTTTCCCCTTAATATCAATATTCCCTAAACAAATGAAAGTAATGAAGAATTTTGCAAGTTATATATATCATAAATTATTATAATTATAAATAAAAAAGAAAACATTTCCTGAAAAGATTTATTATTCACCATTTTTTCTCATGACAATAGTGTCCTTAATAAATTTATTTTAAAAGAAATTAAAAGCATTTCTAATTAAATCTGTCATGATTTTATTGCATTTTTTTATTTTTCTGATTCGGGGCAGATTTTCTGGAAATGAGTAGCAGTTTTAAAAAAATGATTTACATTCTCCTAGAAGTTCTGGTTTTCGCAGACGCACCTTCCTACAAAGAGGCTTTAACAACACAGGATATGCATGAAAAGGTGAAATAAAATGATCTGTAGACACCTACTAGCTGCGAGGCGTAAGAATTGCTCATTTTCTTCAGTTCAGCGGAACAATATTGAGCTGAATTGATACGAAATGCCTTCATAAACGATATTCGGTACACGGAAATCCGACAAATAATAGTTGAAAATATGATCTTAACGTTAGAGCAGGCAAGAATATTAAATTTAGCAAAACAAAATGTTAAAAGTACGATACAAATGCAGTAACCCATTTACCTATTTTGCTCCCCACAACGTATAAAAAACAAGGCTTTCCAAAAGAGCCAGCCTTAATTAAATGCACATGATTTTTTTTTGTTTTTCTACGGAGGCAAGAGACATGCAAGATTATTATGCCCCGCTAGAAGGGACAAATACTATACACACAGAAAGAATGGACATTGAGCTAAAGTTTGTAGAAGTACAAAGAGGAGTGAAACGGTATCTCATTCGGCATCATTGGATATCAACTACAACTACTAAAGAACAGCTATTAAAAGCATTGATTGACACGGGGAGCACAAACAGCTTCATTAACGCAAGTATTACGAAAGAAGATTCATGGAGAACTTACACGTGCCTAAAAAAGTGGAAATGACTTGCTCATCTCTTTCCATGCAAGTACTGGGATACTGTTTGATTGACTTAAAAATAAAGATTACTTTATACCAAGGAGCAATAGCAGCCTCTTTAAGACAGTCAAGGAGGCCCATAGCTTTTATCTCCAGAACCCTGTCTAAATCGGAGCGTAGGCATTCCACAATGGTGAACGAAGCCTACGATTGTGCTTATGATGACAAACTGAAAATCTGGCAACAAATGTGTCTGAATTACAAGGTAATAAATAAAGTCATTAAATGCACATGACTGTTACAAATACTATGCTAAGAGCACTGGACATGAGTGGTGAACACTATAACCTATGGATTAAATAAAGGGCCTTGTTTGATACTTCCGAAATGCATTCAAATGCAATAGACTTCTGATGAGAGCTGGGAGTTACGAGAGCGTTGCCATAAATACCACATAAATGCTTACACTGTCCTAAAGAAAAACAAAGTAAGTGATATAAAGTATTTATAGACATTTTTCTAAATACAATAGAGGAAGAAAAATTGGTGGGTTCAGAAAAATAATGATGATATATAAAGAAATTATACAGACAGAATTCATTCAAAAACTAAAGAACCTGAAAATCTTCAATATGGGAGACTATATACAGTATGTAATAATAATATCTAGGAAATACACAGAAAAGTAACGATATGAGATTAGCAAATATTCAGAACTGTAAAGCAAAATTCATTCATCTATATAACATCCATTACACAACTGGTTACAATGAAATAACTTTCTTAGAAATATATTCAGAATAATGGTTGCTGTTAATAATTCTAGGTATTAGAGAAATCCTCTACGGAAGTTATTGTAATCACCACTGTTGAAAATATGCAAAAAAGAACAATACTGGCATACTTAGCTAATTATCTGTGGAAGTGTTATTGCACCGATTTTAATCTTCAAGTGTGCGCGCATGCGTGCACACTTAAAGTTGTTTTATTGGCATTGACTATATTTTCATTTGTTTTTCTGTGAGGGTACATATCAACCTTATTCACTGTTTTTTCTAATCCTACCTGACTGACTCGTAACAATTATGAAAATGTGTTTTAACACCTTAGACTTTTCTCTTAAAGCATCTCTTTTCTGGATAGACCGTAAATCGAAATACTCTTATTAAGCACTAAAAGATTGGAAAAGTGAGCGTAATACATAGTGAAAATTATGAATCACTGGTGAATGATCATCATAAAAAGTTATGTTCTAGTGTCGGTTATTTGCATTGACCATCAAATTAATGTTGAGTAAATTCTAAGCGACATTATCCATTGCATATAAGTGATAGGGAAATTTATGAAAACATTTTAAAGAGAATGATAAAATTAATAAAAAAAAATCTTAATAATTTCTAATAAAAATAGTAATTTTTCCTGTATATTCGTGACAATTTGATATTCCTTTGGCATTTCCGTTTAACAGACCAAGAGAGAAGCCGAACTTTACAATTAAGAGCAAAATTAATGCAAATGAAAATTAAATAAAGAACAGCATCAGTGAGAATATAACTGAAAATATAACATAAATACCACAGGGTAAATGCCCTCGAGTTCTTTGCTCCCGTACTTGGAAGTTTATGCGTTTTATTTATTAAAAATGTAGTTTGTTGTTTAAGGAAATCTCTTGGAGTAAAAGACAACTGACCTTTTTTTATATTTATGAACTATAAAATAAACAATAACAAGTTTTTATCCGAATATTCGAATAGTGAAGTCATTTTTTGTTTGAATTATTTTTTCAAAAAACTTTAATACGCTTCACAAGCAAATATATAAAGCACCTGCTTAATTCACTTAATTTTTATAGCAAAAATCCACTTGATTTTCATTCCCAAGATTTATTGATCACATCATTTTGTCATTTTCATGTAATGGACTTAGTCTCTAGCCTCTGACATTAATAATTTCTCTTTTATTGCGCATAACATTTTAACATGATCGGTGGTCTTTTTGTGATTATGAGTTTTAATGGAATGTGATACATAGAACTCCTGGAAAGCGCAGCAGTTGACGTTAGTGAGAATTAAATGACTATTTATTCGTCCTGTCAGCATTTATATCGGGCTTAGATTACGTTCATTTTTTTTTTATGGATGCAGAAAATTACTTCACATTTGATATAACTACTACTATTAATACTTAATATCATTATTAATGGAAATGGCAGTTGGTGTAACAATAGAAGCAGTAGATAATTTTAAATAGCGGTTTTAAGGCAAGTCACCACTCCTACCATACGTTCGGATTAATAGAATAACTAATCGATCAAAAACAGAACTGACATATGAGATGATTTACGTGATCTTTGAAAATCTTAATGTAACATTAATATATCTTAATTAATCTTAATATAACATGATGTAATTAATTTATGAAAAACTTTACGCATTGTGTAATTTCATATGAAAATTATCTCAGATCTGCCATGTAGATGTTGCTAACATTTAACAAATAAACATTAAGGGCCTAATAAATATTTAATTTATAAATCAATAAAACATGAAGTGGTTAATAATAGTAGATGTTGTGTATTCTTTCGCTACATATTCTTTGCCCATCATCCTCCCCTCATTTTCTTTCTTTCTCTCTCTCTCTCTATCTCTATCTATCTATCTATCTATCTATCTATCTATCTATCTATCTATCTATCTATCTATCTTGGAATTTCCTGCAATATGCAATCATTAGAAGCATATTCTGAACTAACCATACTTCCGGAAACTGAATTTCTGGTTCTCGTGCTGCTAGCGTAGTTATATATTATAATACTAGAATAATGCTTTTTAATTTTTAATTTTATTATTTTTTGATTTTATAATTTCATCTAAACTAAAAACTCAAACTTAAAAAGAAAATAACTAAAATGCTGATTTAATAGGTAGAATATTTTAAAGAAGTGGGTGTACGTTTTATGCATCAAGGGGACTATTTGTTTTTAGCTTAGGGAAAAAAATGATGATAATAATAATTATCATAGTAAAAATTTATATAAATTCAGGTCAACGTACTTGAGCAGATATATATTTCTATGTTTGCATGTAATCATCAACTCACTTCTTTTGTTTAGTAAATGAGGGTTATTTAAGTATTTTAAATAATTAGTTTTCCGAAAAGCATTATATCCAATTTCGTTATAAGATATAGTTTTCGCGATGATATACCAAGAAATAACTAGGCTTTTAAATTGCCAAAAGTATTTTGAGAGAACATTGCTGTAATTGCTTTTAATATTGCTTAACGTTATTTGATGATTGTAGAAACAGGATTGTAATTGATTCTCAGTGAGACCAAAATAGAATATAGCCTCGCCATTGGAATGTTATACACTAGTCATGCACTGGTCTTTTAGTAGACAGGTCTTGTTTTACGGCAGTTGTATTATTTTTAGGAGAGTTACTTTTATTTTGTAGGTTGTACATTTGTTTGTCTGATATCACATAATTATGTTGTGATATATATATATGTATCGATGATTCTAAGGCAACTATAGCTAACCATAACATTGTTTTTGTTAAAAAATATTTTTAGTGGAGGGGAATGATTGCGTAGTGCATGAAACTCCGAGCCAGCTTATAGATGTAGGCAATCATTCCCCTACACTAATATATATATATATATATATATATATATATATATATATATATATATATATATATATATATCAGTACAAGTCAGATTATTGTTATCTATAAGTAATAATATGAAGAAGAAAATAAAATTCGAATTGATCTGTTGTAATTCTTTCTACAAAGAAAATTGATTTGGAAACAAAAAATTGTTGTTTTAAACAAACTGCTATTTTTAATGTGTTTTATAAAATATAATTAAAAATCTTACTAATTTCGTTTGCGAATTCCATTACATATACTATGTAAAATTGCGCTAACAATGCCTATATATATATATATATATCGTGTGTATTTTGGCTGCATTTTTTCATTAATACAGGTTTCATTAAATAATATAGACAAGTTCTGTCTATTTATTTTGTGTAAGATCCTTTCGTATGATCTGATTAGCTTGATAGTGTTGTCATGAAAAGACGACAAGAAATCGCTGTAATTGTTGATTTTTTATCAGGTCTGAGCTTTCGGCTTACATAAGCCATTATCAAAGGATGAATATTTAATATATAGTGAACATAGAACATTTAAATTATTAACAGAGTGTAGTTAACACAGAAAATTAAACTGGTCCATTTTTGCGTCGCAGATGGCCGCAGGCCTTGAATGAAGTGGTAGTGGTAGGTTTTTGGTCACATTAGGGTATAGTGGCCTGAGGGGATTGATCTGGGAACTGCTGCTACTATGACTGGAGGGGGTAAGTATAGTAACTATGACCTCTCCCGTCGATTATAGGCATTGGAGTATGTTAGTCGAGATGTCGAAATTTATTTTATTTAAGCTAGGTTTAGAATTAATCTATGTTCTAGAATTTTAAATTTTCGTTTATTATTTTCTTATCTAAGTATATATATATTTTCAACAAGTGTTTTTCTAAGAAGTGTGTGTTTATATGTGTGTTTATATATATATATATATATATATATATATATATATATATATATATATTGTGTCTGCTGTCAGCACTATATCAGCTGCGTATTTTATATTGTTCAGATTGTGGTCACCAGTGATACATCCTGACATCGATGTATAAGTTGAATAGATCTGGTGAGAAGACACAATCTTGTCTTACACCTCTTTCTATCTTTGTATATCTGCTGAACTCATTTCCTGTTTGTATGCAAGCTTTGTGCTGCGTAGTAGAGGTTCTTGATTACTCTGTCTTTCTCGAATATGTTTAGGTTGCCAAGCATTTCTATTAAGTCTTTGTGGTATACTTTGTTAAATGCTTTTGTGTAGTCTATAAAACACAGGTATACATCCTTCTGCATTTGTATTGCCCCTTTTTTATAACATTTTATGCACAAATATTGTGTTCCTTGTTCTAGTGTCCTTGATGAAACCACACTGACCTTGTCCTATCTCTGGCCTGATTCTACTGCAGGCTCTATTCATCAGGATTTGGATGATGAGTTTTGTTAAGTAACTAATACTCCCTACAAAATGTTCACAATTGAATCCTGAATTCAACACACTTTGGTGACTACTTCCTCTTATACCTTATATATGAGTGCAAATGTTTAAGTTTTACTAGTTATTTCCTGCCTTAGTGACAAAAGCAATATTAATCTCTTGGAAGTTGCAACTATGAGCAAGTTTACACATCATCATATAATAACTGGTTTCTGTTATGTAAGAAAGAAAACAGAACATATTAACATATTTTCTTTTCCCACTGATGATATTCTAGAGAAAACTAAAAGGAAAAATCTGAAAACCAAAGTGGAATATTTATTAGGTGAAAAAAAGGAAATGTGATGCATTATGACTGATGTTAAGTGTAAGGATTTCAGTATCATACAATTATATACACTGGATGCAATTGGTGTTTGGAATAATTGTATTTGATCACATCAGCATGGGATTAGGGGCATCACCATTGATGGAATTAGTGTGAGATCTAACAAAGCATGGCACATATGTAAACAGGAGGTAGGGACCAGGAAAACAGAAAGATGAGTCCTTGCAAAGTTGAAAATGAAAATTTTTCTGGTAAATTCAGTAGTATAAAATTTCCAGTAAAGTGGCTCTGGACATATCTATCTATCTATCTATCTATCTATCTATCTATCTATCTATCTATCTATCTATCTATCTATCGTCCGGTTCACACTCCACCCAATGTATATTGAACAGGTTAAGAGGCTCATCCCTTGTTCCCTGTTTAGGATGTGGTTTCCGGCTTTCTCTTCTCCAATCTTCTCACTTTGTTTTTTTTTTTTCAATTGGAGTAGATAGATCTATCTATTGCCCGGTTCACACTCCATCCATGTCTATTGAACAGGTTAAGAGGCTCATCCCTTGTTCCCTCTTTAGGATGTGGCTTCCGGCTTTCTCTTGTCCAATCTTTTCACTATTACGTAGCCCCCTGCACATCAGTGGCGTTACTGCCTTGCTCGGGGTGATACGATTAAAAAAATGTATCTGTACAGGAAGGTAAAACTAGAAATGATTATTCTAAAAGAATATGTTAATATTTATGTCAATATATCAATATTATTCAATAAAACATGCTTGAATGAAGACATATATATATATATATATATATATATATATATATATATATACAAAAACTTTGTATATATTTAATATATATATAACTGCTATTGTATTTGTGCACGTGTACGTATGAGTGCATATATGTGTGTAAGAGAGAAAATAAAACAATGGAATTGCACTGGAAACTGCACCTTCTGTCACTCTAAACACTTTGGATCTTTTAGCTACCCGCCAGGAAACAAATATACCAAAATACCAACGTTGTTTACTTATCTTTATAGTTCTCTTCTTATTCCTTTGTTCTTTCGGCTCTTTTGTCTGATGCTAAGATCATTTCCATAAAAGCCAAATAACCATTGCTGCTTATTGCAGTCTTCTTATAGCATAACAAGGATTTTCATATGTTACAAAGCAAATATTTTTAGGACTTTATCAATATATAGGCTATAATAAGAGCCGCGTCTTTTCGTGCGTTCGTCCGTCTGTCACAATTTCACAAACAATAAAAGGAAAGGGTATTATTTGTATAGATCATTAATATAAATCAAAGATTGTTACTTAGCTGATTAATGTTAGCTTCAGCATCTCTTATATATATATATATATATATATATATATATATATATATATATAAGCGGAAGCGCTGAAAACTCCTCAACTTGACCAAGAAGTGATTTTAAAAACCTGATACTTGTTCAATTGGTCAGACATTTAATGTCAGTCAAACCGATAACTGCACTCCTTTTCATTCTTTAATGAATATGCATTTGCACGAGTGTATCTTGTTTTTATTTTTTGTTTGCCTTGCCCCTCAGTATGTAACCGTAAATACTTAAGTTCCTTTATATCTGTGCTTGTCATAAACATTCAGTGCTATTTCTCTGTCATTTTCATCCTTTTGAGTGTATTGTTCTTGTATCATCCATAAGATTGTCACTACGAATTCTTTTTCTCCATCCACAAAGAACTAGAAAGATATTTATTCGTAGCCCAGCGTATACATTCCTTCCCATTCACATATAGTACTTACGGATTCGAAATACACGTAGAAATGATCACTACTTTTGGCAATAAAAGGTTTTAGGTTCGACAAAATGAAGTGAGATAAAGTTAGGTAAAGTAAGTAGTGAAAAATCCTCTTTATTCAGAGATGTTTGTGAAAATTATTACCTCTCCCACACCTATACACATATATGCACTTTCATTCTTTCTTTGTCATTCACTCTCTCTCACTCTCTATCTCTCTCTTTCACTCTATTAAACACTAAAATACATATAAAACTAGATGCTTATTTGAAAAATATCTCCTTTTATCTTTTCTTCTGAGAATTTTATATGTAATAGATCTGAAATAAGACTTTTAGATATTCAAGTGATTTTCTTAGCTATGTCAAGTTGCTCGATGAACATCCTAAAATGTAGCAGACGATCCTCATCTTCTATTTTTAATTTATTCAGAGAGATGATCAAGAATATTGTGTTAGTTTCTTTCTGATATTCCGTCGTAATTCTCATATTTTTGGAAAATAATTTGATTGTAGGTAAAACATGATAAGTTTTACTTTAGGCACTCTGTTAGAATTTATGCTGTTTCTTTCTTAATATTTGTTAAGGTAAATGCAATGCGATTCAAATTCGAAATAGACAACCATCGACAATATCAAGATCTGGTTGAAGATAAAATGGAGAGAAACATAACCGTGATTAATGGAACTGAAAATAAGAGACCCACTTTATATCAACAGATATTAAAAAATAACATTTTGTTTTGTTATACTGTGTAAAATTTTGTTAATAATAATAATTATAATAATACTGACATTTTCTGAGATTAAAGGCTAATTTCGTTATTTAGAGTTTTCTAGGTAATTTTGATTTCTTTATTTTTTAATTGGTGCTTAGTTACTCTTTTAGACCTCATTGTTGAAACTGTTGTTCTCTGCATTATTATATATTGCATCTTCTTTTGTTTTTATTCAGTCAAATTGCTTACCGAATCATTATCCAAAATCCGAGTTAAGTTAGTAAATATATGCATTCAGTCAGTCAGTAAGTGCTATACTCGATAGTACTTAGGCGATCCTGTTTTTTTAAAACATGGTTAACTAGACAGAAGAATTTTCTGCAGTAGGTCGCCATTACTTTATGTGGTAGACCGGTTGCCAACTAAGGTTATAGAACCTAATCTCTCCTGCTATTCAACTCATAGCGAGAAGGAGAAAACATGGATTAATATCGTATTTTGTGTATAAGTGAATGAGACAAATTCGACTTAAATTCGAACTCAACTCTCCGATTTCTCGTTTCGAGCCGATAGCCACTCCACCACCACATACGTAAATTCTTATGTCAATCGATACTTAACCTGTATAGTATTTATATTTTATTTACATAATAATACTGAGTAGTTGAACATTTCCATAAAATGCATTTTTGAATTCCTTATAAACAGAGGCTACCAAGAATCTCGTTAAAGTTTTTGTCTGTACCTTTCCTATTGTAACCAGGGTTAAAGTTACTATAGACATAACAGTAGTTTTAAACTCATATATTTCCAGTCTGAATTTCAAGATACTTATATGCATTTATTTTGTCATGCACTTCAACATGTATTATATGTATTATTGTGACACTGTCATACCTACGAAAAGATATGACAACGCCATCAACATTTTTTTTGTCTTATTACAATGTCTGGTCTTTTAACACTTATATGTCTGTGATTAGGAATGGTAAAATCTCAGAGAAAAGTGACCTAATGTCATTCTTTGACAGTTTCTGAAGGATGTCCAGACCATTTTGGTATGTGGCGCACTGTTATAGCTCCCAATGTACATTTTTCTTCAAACCTATTATGAGGACCTTTGTATTTATTTGTCGTCAAGATGGAACAGCCAAATTCCTGATAAATGGGCTTTGGTCATGTGCAGCCATGACAAATGCCCCTGTCTCTGCTTTTAGACCAACAACCTTCAACCGCTGATAGATTCTGTGTTTATTTACATTCACAATGTTACTTCTACATGTATATTAATCAAGTAAGTATTCTTGTTTACATGTGTTTGTTTTATTGTTTAGATGTTGTGATTCAGCACAAATTTTAATAAAAATAATAAAAATTGTGTTTCGCATGGACCATGTTATAGTGAGTCAGTAATATTTTCTTAAAATGAAAACTATTTTCGTTATTTTACCTCTATTCCAGTTGATAATGTTGAACTAACTGGTGTTGCTAGCGAATTTATAACATCAACCTGATTTTGAGCACTGACTTTTGTTATCCGTTAAGACAAGATTTTTAGATATGTTACACGATATTTCCCCCTGTCTTTCTTGCCATGAATTTATTCTCTAAGATCACTTTCCTCATTATATTCGCTTTCTGATTTTAGGAATAAATATCCTTGTTCTTTGAAAACTTCCACGTTGCTCACATGTTCTAAACATGATATTCTCAGCAACCTCTTGTACAACCACATATCTGTTGCCTCAAGTCTCCTCAACATCTGTGAGAAAGTTGTTCAGAACTCTATACAGAAAGATTAGCCTAACATAAAAGTTCGCTTCACTTTTCTTTGTTTCCAAGGATATTTTTCTGGGTTTCTTTTATATTTAGTTTAGATTTTAGAAGATAATTTTCTCTATTCCAGTACACCTGTGTCGTATGTTAGAACATTTCCTAAAGTGTTCCATTTCTGTACTTGCTTGATGTTGTTTGCTATTTTGGCGTATATCTCTTCGTGGCGGCCATACATTTTGACTTCTTACAATTGATATTTACTCCTTTATTTTAGCTTTTTTTACAATATTGTCTAGAAATTACTGTGGTTTTCTTTCTCTGTCATCAACACGATGTCGTCTGATTATCTTTTATTGTTAAGGCTGAGTCTACCAATAATAAATCCTAGTAGGACTTCTAGTTCTTTTAGGATCGCTTCGCAGTATAAAGTCGGTGAGAAGATGTATATCGATTAACTTTTATATGTTTGTTCGTATGGAACGAAATATTTTAAAGAATAGTGGCTTTAAAGCCTTCTACGACCGATTCAGATTGATGCCTATACTATTTTCAGCATGTAACGCACTATACTAACGGTATATTTGTCAGACTTCTCAATATGTTGTTTGCATAATCTAGATACTGGGTGGTTTGCACCACTTTTTATTACTGCTGAATAGATTTGGTCTTGTAAAATCATTATAAATGTCACTCTATCACTTTCAAAATAGTTTACGCGTTCTTGTAAGGTATTGACTGATCTTCTATTCTACACTCTCTGCAGCCACTGATTAGCTTTATAGACTTGCGTCACTACTTCTGGCTATTTAAGAGGCTATTGTTCTCAGGTGTTTTTAAATTGTTTACCCTTGTATCTTCAAATCCTTTTCGATAATTTTAGCTTCATTTGTTGCTTAAATATTTTTATCTATATTTTTCAAAGTAAAGTCGAGTTCATTTAAGAAATTATTGTTTTGTTTTAAATGGAATATTTTATTTATTTGCATGACATTACTCTTGGCAATATAACGAAATAACAATCAACCTTGTGATGGTGCATATTATAGCAAGTCATTATTATCTTAACTTGTAAGCAACTTCTTTATTTTTACAGTAGTCAAGTTGATAATTTTGAAACCATGTAAGTGGTATTGCTAGTGACACTATAATCATAATCTGATTGTTAGCATTAAATTAAGTAATTTTTCTTGTTGTTGTTGTTGTTGTTGTTCTTCTTCTTCTTCTTCTTCTTCTTCTTCTTCTTCATCTTCTTCTTCTTCTTCTTCTTCTTATTTCATTGATTTTCTCACAATTTAGTAACCTTTTTTCACTTGTCTTAAAAGTAAAAACCGGATCATTTCTGAATAGGAATATTCATGAATTTTTCAGTGGCGTGATACATAGAAATACCAAATTATAGTCTAATAATAATATTAACTTGTATTGAATTTTTTTATTAAATGCGAATGAGTATTATTATTTCTCAATAAAAATAACGAAGAAATAAAATAGAAAATAGTAGCATCATTCAATAAGTACTTGAAATTTGAATGAAAAAATAAGGAAATCGATAAAATAAACGTAATAATGTTTGATTATAAGCAATCTCTATTATCTCTGTGAATTATGAACCGGAAAATGTAAATATGAAATCAGAGATAATTTATTAATAAATTATTGTAATACAATAGATGCCAACATCACTGAAGTAAAGCATTGAATATACGTCAGAGTAAAAGTAATTATAAATATGTTTTTGTTTACAAAAAGGAAAATAAATAAATAAACAAAAGAATATATTACTTGAACAAGAAATAAAAAATGCTAACCTAAAGAACCGTACTCATAAAAAATAAGCACAACAAACGGGAAGACCCAACTCCGTGATGAATCAACGAGAAATCTAACATTGCGAAAAGAGCCCGTGTCTTTAACAGAAGAAATCAGCAATACAGACAAAATAGAAAAAAATCCATTATAATAAAAGCCAATTCTACAGTTGATAGTGAAACATAGATGCAAAGAGAACGGCCGAATTCGACTGAAATGAAAAGAATTTAAGAAAAGAGAATGGTAATGAAGGTAAGACTAGTAAAAAAGGGGATCGCTTGACCAACTCTAAAAAAGAGGGGAACTGGATATAATAAAGGACATTTAAATATAAAATATGTGCATAAACAAAATTGTAAACTGGAAAGACCAAAAGATTCATACATGGAAGATTAGCCTTTCTTATAGAAACAAAACTCTTCGAATAGATGACAAAAAGAAACCTGCACGCCATTACTGCCTATGATATGGAAAACTTTACTGCACAACTTACAGAAGAAATAAATGTGCACAATTGAAAACTAAGGGGGTTGCAGTCTGGAGGGTTGGGCGATGTGGTCACAGAAATTTTCTAACGAACATGACTAGATTCTTGTATAGCATGATGCAGAGTTCAACTGCTAGACATATGATCTTCCAGCAATCACTCTCTTTATTTAAGGTTGTGCTACCTTCTCAAGGCACTTGATGTTGGCCTCCGTGTTGAGTTTGGGGTCCTCACTAACAAATTCGGGAGTTCTTTTCTTATCAGAACGACCACCAGAGTCAGTTTTCAGACTTTTTCTTACCTACGTAATCACGGTTAGATTTATCCAAATCATTCTGAATTCTCCGCACTATTATCTGATTGGCACCGAGACACTGAAATATTTGTATTGAAGCTACCGGTGAGAATTGCAAGCAGTACAGCATGACGTTTCCAAATTTCTAAGGGAGTGAATTGCGTCATGGTTCTCTTTGTCGTACACACGATACCCAACTGACTCTACTATACTGTGCAGTCGACAAAATCAAAAACAAATTTATCGGAATTAAAAATATCAAGTATTGACAATTCACCCATCATACTCTGTGCGTGCGTATATATATATATATATATATATATATATATATATATATATATATATACACGTGTTAGTATTTGTGTTTGAGGAAACCTGAAAATACAGAGATAGGGAGGACAGAGAATATGCAGAAGTGCGAATCTTCCAAATAAAATGTCCGTTCCAGTCAACGAGTTTTGGTCACGCTTACTGGAAATCTTATCAAGAATTCCTGTCTACAATCAGCGGGAAAGGGCGCAAGAGAAATGCTTAAATGTCGACATTGAAAAATGATTTTCATTTGACCTGGAAGCAGCAAGCAGCTCTTTCTTTTCTACCATTTCAGGTTACATTTAAACTATCAAGTGTAATAGAAATCCATCAAAAATGAAATAAGTTCTGAATCCATTATTTTCTCCGCAGAAATATTCATGAATTGCATTTCTTATAAAAAAATTTCTTGTCAATTGGCATTTCATAAAAAATAGGAAATACAGCAGATCTTTGCTTAATATATTGAAAGTTAATGAAGTGATGATCTCAAGTCACTCTACGAGAGCTACAGGTACCACGTAACAAATTACTACCTGTCGCATGGTTGGTCGTCAGTGACAAAGCCGAGTCTTTAAGCAGATGTTTGGAAATGTGAGGAGAGGGATGGGTTCCGTCAGGTTTACTTATGCATGACACGCTATATCTTTCCGGCTTTCAACCCGGATATGTAATGTGAATTGGCCAGGTGATTAGCTGCACAGAGACCCTATGACCACACCCAGTTATGTAACTGATGATGATCAGACCTTCTGGTATTCTGGAACATTTCAAGTTTTTTTTCTAGGAACTATATGATAATTTCTACATGCATGGCACATATATTGTAAATTTATTGTAAAATAATTTATATTTTTACGGTGATGTTCAGCCTGTACAAAGCCTAAGAGCCATCGACGTAACGTATTATAGAGTAAAAGACACAGATTATGGGGATACATGAGGAAGATAACAGCTGATCCTAGATTTGAACAGATTAAGATTGTAATGATCGAGGAAACATCCTCTCAGTTGTAGAATTCACAAAGCAGCGGTTCGTGGGAAGAAGCTACTCCGTAAAAGGTAGAACCAGTAGAACTAAAGAATGTAGTTTGCCTGAACGCACATCCAACTAAACCTAAAAAGGAAAAAAATGTATTCTAAGTCCAATTAAAAAACAAATAGATTGCATTAATTATAATTAAAAATTATGTAAATTTAATACATTAAACATTCCATTACTTTTAAACAAACGTAAACAAGTTTTGCATATCAATATAGATATTTAAAAATCACTCAATGATTACATTGAGATTAAGCATTTTTTCTGGATCTTCCATCAATTTTACAAGTAAAACATTTAAGAAAACCTTTGTCTCATGTGTCTATAAGTAACG
>JBBBDQ010002015.1:727500-807500 GCA_037127315.1 Ascarosepion bandense
TTTAAAAGAATTCGCTATGGTAAATTTTTAAGCGAAGAAAAATCTACATCATATCGTTTATATTCTAGTTTTGATTAATAATTTAAAAGATTATTTCCACGACGTCTCTGTGTGTTATTTTTTTTATGGGGTTGCAGTGAGAACAGAGAATACATTACAAATGTTTTAATGTTGGGAAATGGTTAACTAAAATATATTATGTTCTTATTAATATAGACAATTTGTTATTATAACTTGTTTATCATAATATAATTATCCGGGTGCCTATTCCAATTTGAAAGTTAATCTCATAGCAAAAACTTTTGAGAATATTTAATGACTTTACAATAATTAGTAATTAATTTTAAGTTTGTCTGTTTTGTACATCCTAAATGTAGCCCTAAGCTAAAATTTAAACCAAGAATCGATCTTTGTGTAGAATGTGTCATACTCATGCAGTTTATTGCCGCTAGGTCTAATGAGGAAATTATCAGTTTGAAATATTTTTTACGTTTTTATTAAAAATCTATATAATGATATTTTTTGTAAATATATTTCATATATTGAAAGGCATTGTATTTATTTCACAAGATCGTTTACAATTTTAATACAAATAACAATCAACAGAGACTATATAATAACCATTATTGTTTATTTAATATTAGCAAGCGAAGCAAAGTGTTTCAGTCAAGTGATGTTATTATTCCATAAATAACATTTACAAGGTTGTTCTTTATTTATTTTATTGCCCCTTATCTTTTGTACAATTTATTATCTATTTTTATCGCTTATAATGTGTACATGCTTTAAACAGTACAAGAGAAATGACATCATATTCTTTCCATTCTTGTTTAGTATAAAACGTTCGAATGGATTTGCGAGTTAAAAATGCAAACTCCTTGGCACTAAACCAAACTTACAAAGAAGCGAAACTATCTATACCGTGACTTGAAAATAGTGATTTTCTTTTCCCCACATGACCTAGAATAAACAATTTCCATTCATCATTCAGAATATAAAATACGGCAATGGCTCCTCTATTTTTCTTTCTTTTCAAACCACTCAGTCCTGTTTGATGAACAACAATAACTACTTACTCCACATTTTAAATGCACACTTTATTTATATTCATTTTCAGCATTTTTTAGGATTTTAGTCTTAATTGTTTTCCTCTAGTACAAGTTTATCCTGAATGTGTTCTCTTTTATTTGATGCACTTTTAAAATTTTGTGCAGTAAAAATTGTTATTCTGATTCTATTTCGCCATCTACCTAAATACTGATTTATCTGATTTTGATTTTCATCTTTTACATCATATAAAATACTAAGAATATTTTAATATTCTTGTAACAAATTTATCTACAAGAGAACCTGTTTTTGCCAAGCATGATTTGATCTATCACTTTGACTTTTTAAATGGCTTAGTTCTCCAAACAGACTATTTCAGAATGTAATAGTTCATAATCTATCACTCATACAAAGAGAACATTAAAAAGAGAAGTGACTGGAAAAAAGGTTTTGCTGTTCATTATAATGGGTGATTTCAACCAATCATGTCTAACAATCAAAATAGAATATTTAAAAGTTGAGAATATGGTAATTATTTTTATGATTATATTTTAAAGCTACCGGGGGAATAAATATAAAACGGGTTCATATTTTAGTAAGTCAGTGGTCACTGTTCTGTAATTGGCAATTAAGTATGCTATTTTCACTAATAATGACTTTGTAGATAACTTATTTTGAAAGTAAAATATTCTCCTTTTAAACAAAGATAAACAAGATGTTTATGCAAAAATCTTTACAGAACTGTATTTATTTTACTTCTACAACTTTGTTTTACATTCTTCCGTTTCTATTTTTGACTCTTGTTCTTTTCTCTAATTGTCGTAATTGGTGTGACTTACTTTATCTTCCATCTGCTATTCATGAACAGTAGAATTTATCATTCCTTTATTTAATTTTTAATTGAACCTAATGCAAGATCCCTGAGTTAATGATAGTTCTTCAATTTTGTAATATACTTATTTTTGAAAGGATACCGAATAGAATATTATGCAAAACCAATGAGTCTTACACCCACGCTGGATATCAATAATTAGTTAGGCATCTGTTCCAGACTTTATTCCTCATTAAGTAAAAAATTATCTGAAGATGTTTTAATAAAAGAATTATCCACACTTTCATCAAAACATATCTTTAGGTTTTTCAAAATGCCTTCTGTTCGTGCATGCTTATAGTTGATATTGTTGCGGTCAAGTTATCGAAGTTTGAGCTTGATTACTCCAGTTTTGTTTTTGATATTACAGTGTAAATATGGCCACACCACTAGCAGTATTCACCAAGGAAAAATAAAGAGCTTTGATCCGAATCTGTAGAGAACATGTAGCGTCATTGATGATAACTCGCCGGTTTGCCATTACCATCTCTCGAGTTTGCTGAATCTTTTCGTCAGTGGTAGATCTTGACGGATGCCCTGTTTCTTCTTCGTGCATCAACCATAAGCCACTTTTAACCTTCTCGATCCGACCATACAAACTTCTACGCCGTAGTGCACGGTCGCCTGATAGGGTTAAAAGCCTCAAATGAATTTCATCCCCTGATACAATTTTCAGCCTAAGAAATAGGATCATTACTCTTTGTTTCTTCTTGGTGCTCACTACGCCGAAAGTCATTCTGCAGTTAACTACATGACTTCGTGAGAGTTACGGGAGACAAAAAGTTCGAGATGAAGTTCGATTTTTTTCTGGTCGTTAAGATCAATAAAGGTAAATTTCTTCAATAAATAATTGTTGATTTGAGTTCAGCATATACATTTGCACTGAAATAATGCTATTTTTGATAAATTTGAAGGGGGAAAAGCCTTCGGGACCTAAAACGAAAATTTACCAACGATCGACAATCAAAATCAGAAGTCTTGATTTCAATAAATTAACATGTACATTAAGTACGTTCATAGATTGCTTCGACACGTCTTCTTGAGTTAAACTTTCGCCATTAAAGTTATAAAATAAAACATGTTTTATTCACTTCAACGTAAAAACTGTAATTATTTAGGTAAAGTCAATAAAAAAAAACGTGTCAGTAGTTGATTTCTTTGACACGACGAACTGTTCAACTGACTTTAAAAAGCAGTTCTGCAGATTTACTTAATCTTAAATTTTGCTTATCAAATTACACGAAAACTAGCAGAGAAAAACTCGAAGCCGTATCATAATGTTATCTGAATTGCAGCAGACCCTTGATAAGGCAGATTGTATTGGAAATTAAATTTTTAGCGGAAAGATAACTGCCATTCTAGGGTAATTTTTGATTGGTGAATTAAAGCGTAGGAAATGCCAAACGGCTTGTTTAAATACAAATTAAATGCCTATTTAAACATGAAAACTAATCGGGAATAACAAAATTGGAACACACTCTTTGACTCTGAGCAATATTATTATTTTATAAGTACATACTCAAAGAAATCATTTAATGGCTTTTAAAATTCATACTTAAAACTGCAAATGTCTCAGAACAGATTTTGTTATTCTTATAAAGTGAGTTAATCGATTAATCTGTAATCTTTAATTCAAGGTATCTTTCCCAATTTCCATTTGAAGTCTTTTTTTACAGGTATTGCTAAAGTGTTCATAGAATCAATTTTATTTTTTTATTTAATTCAGTTTTCTAATCTTTTGTCATGGTTTCGCATCTTTGAGTTTGTCCATTTACACTTAGCTATTTATATACTTATTATTATTATTTCTATAGTTAAAATTAGTTTCTTTGTCAGTCATTATTATTACTATTATTTTTGCTTTTTAAGTTTTCAGCCAGTAGTAAAAAGTGGTTTATACTAGAAATAAGTGACAGTAACTCAATATTCCACCATTTTCCTCAATATTAGAAAATTTTTCATTGTTTCTGGTTAATTTTGGTTCTCCATCGAATTTTTTTTCACCCCCACCATTAGTAGTGGTTCGGTTTTCTTTTTACGTTTCATTTGCAATTACCTCATTTGATCTTCTGGGCTATCTGTATTATTCATGCATTATCATATTCACCAGATGTTTCATGTTAAAATTGATTACTACAAATATTTTCAAATTTCCAGCACCTTCCTCGGCGCTCATTCTGACTAATACTGCAATAACCTCCAGTTTTTGTAGCGTCGTTTCCAGAGTTTTGGGCGGTTCTCAGCACCAGTTATTATAGGAACACAACTTTAACTCTGATTTTCATAATTTCTTCTTTTCTAGAACATAATTATATTTCTATTTTTGCTTTCTTCTCTCTGTGGACCGTTGTAAAGATTACATTCACAATCCGACATAATACATTTCTTTGTCCATACCTTCCATATCTGGTTTCCATGTATAGAAGGAGTGAAGATTTCTTGGATAACTTCGACACTTATCAGTATGCTTCAAATCCAAACAGAGGGGCAGCTACCAATCTTCTCTTACGGTTCCTGATCGTGGGTCAGTGACCAACGTGAATTCATAAATGAAAAATACTGGAATAAAACAAAGATTACCGAAAGCATCCCCCCACGCCTGAGAGAGAGAGAGAGAGAGAGAGAGAGAGAGAGAGAGAGTGTGTGTGTGTGTGTGTGTGTGTGTGTGTGCGTGTGTGTAAAATCCAATCTTGCAATACTTGAGGTTCTTGTGTTTTCTTTTAGATTTCAATGAACTTAACAAAAATACACTTAATTCTGTCAACCATATTAAAATATATCTGGTACCAGAGTTGAAGCATACGTTACTACAGAGAACCTAGGCCGTGAGTATAAAACCACCAATTTGTGCTATGACACTTTTACTTTTAATTCACACTGGGAAGTTGTTGGGCCATACTATTCGAAGATGGAAATTGACCTTCTCATCTCCCCAAACTGTATTTTTTCAGAAATACAAGATGGTGCGCTTGGTCTGTTGAGCTGGTCATAACGCCTGTCTACTGTTCAAACGAAATGCAACAGCTGATTGTTCCTTCATGTAGACCACGGCAGAGCGCACGTGCAATATTTGATCTTAGGAACTAGGAACTCTTCAAAGACTGCATTCATCCGTGCTTACTGAGCACCCCCACCACTCACTCGCTAGAAGATTGAAGTAAATCATATGAGGAATGATGAAATATTACTGCAAATTGCTTGTCTGCCAAATTTCAGTCTTACTAACACACAAACACAAACACACACAGAGACACACATACACGTGCACGTACTCACAAACGTCTATGATATATAAGTTATAAATATTTCATAATTTTTCACACCCTTTAAAAGGTTGAACCTCATAATTTTTTCATTTTCCTCTGCTACTCTGCACTGCATTTTTTCTTTCTTTTTTCTTTCATGTTTATATATATATATATAACTACATATGTGAACAAATATATGATAAAGCGGGAAACTGTAGTGCTGCATTTCGTTCTGAGAAAGAACTTCAGACAAAGTAACGGTTTTGTTTATTGAATCAATTTATATAAAAAGAGAAAAGGGGTGGGTAGAAATACAACAAACACAGGATATAGTTTACATCTAAACGTTAAAGATATGGAGACGTTTAGCATTTAAATTAAATTTTGATGCCAAATGTTTCTAAATCATACACTTAGTCTATTCAATTTAGATTTTCATCACATTTAATTTTTGATTGACGCTAAGTTTTCTAACAATTTTAGTGAAACAGAAAATACAAAATAAATGTAAAACATGTTCCATAACACACATCTAGAAAACTGCATAAAATAATATTACATCATATTATATAATTTGTATAAACACGAGTGGGGATCTGTCTCTTTAAAGTTTCGATGTAAATTGTAACAGATGATTATTGTATTTTCCCCTATTCTATACATGAGATTGAGTCAATCAAATTGTTATTTTGCCTAAAGATGTTCCTCTTCATGACGAAACGCGTCACTATATAGTTTTCCTTCTTTGATAGCTCTTGTTATATTACATTGAGCACTGTTCTATTAAGACTTTATAAATATTGTTATATCGGTGTGAACCTGTGTACATATGTATACTTATATATATATATATATATATATATATATATGTGTGTGTGTGTGTGTGTGTGTGTGTGTGTGTATAATTATGAATTACATGTACATTGTGACAAGTTGGTTGTGAAAATGGTTTACATTTAAATACAAAAAACATCGGTTTGCTATTCATGTATGTGAGAAGATGTAAAATTTATGTGTGTTCTTTTTGTATTTAAATGTAAATTATTTTCACAACCAACATCCAACTTTAACTGATGATGAGATTCAAGATTTATAGTTATTTTATTGGTCATGTATGTGATCAGCAGATTAAATCATTATGTAATTTTCTTGCTCATCAGAATATGTAACAGTTTATATTAGATATGCATTGCATGACAATCAGAAGAAAGCTTGAATTATCGAAAATATATTTGCGTGCAAAACAGCTGCAAATCCTGTCTAATGACAGATGAATGTTATGAATCAGCTACAAGTCAAATAAAAAAGAAAGAAATTAAATAAAAAATAAGTTTATAGATATTAACCGTATCTTTTATACAAATATTATATAGAAAATAAAAAATAATTTAATCAAATATGAATAATAATTGACCATTAAAACTTTTAAGTAGTTGTATTATATTTCACAAAGAAAAACTTAGCTGATTTACTTCTTCATCAAAAGTCTTCTTAACTATAAGATTAGAAATCATTTTAATTATTTATCTCTTTTATTCATTAGAAGGTATTATTAAATTTAATATTTATGTCATCGTTGGCATATTTTTAGGAATTCAAACCAATCAATAAAAGATCAATGGATTAGAGTGGTTCGTCAATAAGTATGTAGCCTAATAATAAAAAAGTATTTATTTCACTTAACAAATGTATATTTTTCCATTTAACCTTTTTTGGCACTTCTATGTCTGATGCTTTCAAATTTGCGCCAAATTCATTTGAAAATAGATTTCAATTTTAGATACGCAGACATAAGAATCGCCCATTTATTTGTAGGGTTGAAGTAAATTTATTAAAGTACTCATATCAAGAATATTTGTACTTTTCGTTTTGCAGGTATATCTATCATCCTTTGAATTCTTCCTAATAAACAAAACTTTCACTTAAGACTTTCTCTTATTAATCTGTTTCGTAATATTAGCGAAAAGGACAGAGAAAATTCTAAACATTTATTTTGATTTATTTAATTGAAAGAGGTGTTTTGCTTTGATGTCTGTCCAACTAAAACATGATATTTGTTTTGTTTTCATGTTGATTTTCGTATCGAAATATTTTTCCTTTGGGAGGACATTACTGATATTTATTTATCGATAATATCCATTACACTACAGAGAGGATTCTAGTTAAAATATATACAACTGTTTTTTTTTTTAATACTGGATCACTAAAACGTCCGTTCGGTTTATTTAGTAAAAATTAAGAACGATTTTTTTTTATTTCCTGGGCATTAACGTTTTCCATTTTATCGAGCGTTTTGTCTAGTTATCGTTTCACATCTTTTAAGCAAATACATAATTTCATCTCCCCAGAAATTTTTATTTTTTCTAAAATAGAAACTGCATTAAACAATGTCTTTAACAGTCTACCAAGATACTAACTTTTTTCATTAAAATATACCAACTAAGCAGCAACAATTTTTGTCTTATTTGGTGTTATTTTGAGGAAATATTCAGTTAAGTACCATACATGATACACGCTTGGACGATCATGTCCCAAAAGAGACATAACTGACTGAGCAGAAGATTTTCCTGCAATAGGCTATAGAACCTAACAGAGGTAGACTGATTGCCAACCAAGGCTATAGAACCCAATCTGTACTGCTATTTAACCCATAGCTGGGAGTAGAATCGACGGATTTCTCAGGGGTATTTGTGTGTAAGTGAATGCAGTGAATTCAACGGGAATTCGAACTCAGTTCTTCGATCTCACGCTCCGAGCCGATATCCACTGCATCACAACGAAATATTATGTATCTTTTAATTGATCAAAAGATTTTGAATCAACTGGTCTAACTGATCGTAGAGCATCTTTCAGTATTGAATTTCCAACACGAATCTACACTTTTGGCAGGTTCGCTTATTTGCATTAATTTATCCATGAACTATACAGTCTTTTTTATGTACTTGAATCGTATTTTTACCTTTCTTAAAAAAAGGAAAAATGCGTTTATTTTCTTTCAAAAATCAATAAATAACAATAAACCAATTCTGATATTAAATAAAAAGAACATTCATGCGAGAACTATCACAATAACATCGAAATATATTTTAGAATTAATTTAAGACTAAAAGCTTCTAATGATATCTACTGGCAAAATGTAAAGCAAGCTACTCATTATTAATATGCACTTGTTGCATACTATTTAAACTATTTTGTTACTTTGTCGTTACTTTTCTAACTGTTCATTTTTCTTTAAGTCTTCCCATACCGAAATTTTATCGCTCGCTACGTTTCTGTTTGATAAGAGTTTCAACCAATATGCTGCTGCTGCTGCTAAGAAGTTCGCCTTCGCTCATGATGAAATTCAATGATCAACTACTCCCGCCTTCTTCAGCCTCCACCCTTCAGGTTACTCTCTGAAATGAGCTCACGTGACGTGTCCATAATAAACCATGTATACAATTCCAAATCTCTACTGGCAAAACATTTTATTTCGCCTGTATAGTAATATCAATGAATGCTATCTCTTCTGTATTTTCATAGTTCACCTCTTGTGACAAAACGACATGCGATACGCAGTGGGCCCTTTAAGAAAAGTATATGGCATGATAAATAAGGAAACTAGCAAAACTTAGTGAATGGATTTTACCATTCAAGCGAAAGGCTTTAGGAAGTCATTCATTTTATATTCTTAGCATAGACTTTAAAATGAAACCATTTCATCACATCCTGCGATTTCATATACAAAGTAATGATTTTGTTTCTAAGAAAGAGACCGCCGTGCTTTTCTAAGAAGTCATGTGTCTTTGTTAGCGCATGGCCACTGATCTTACTTGTTTTCGTCAGTGGGTTGAAAAATTCTGGTTTAACTAAAGCTTCGAAAAACCTTGATATTTCCCAAAACGATATCACAACAGGCCCTCAGTTACTTAATGTGATGGTGGAATAATGTTATTCTTGTTAAGTTCCGAAGCTGTTTTTTCGGTATTTTTTGACTTGGCACCTCGACAGAAAATAATTACAACCTTTCGCATTTTAATAATACTTTATTTGACACTTATCAACATATGAATATATTTCGTTTCCATAAACTAGAATACGATTGATAAATATAAAAGAATATTCAGCAAAAATTTAAATGTAATATCATTCGTTGTCTACTGTCCTACTTTTTCTTTCTGCTAATTCTTCCACACTCTGTAACACCTTGCGTTTTAATGGCTTCACCGCCTTGCTTGGAGCGATACCGATTAAAAAATTATATTATAATTAACAATATTTTACATATTTTATACCACGATTTTAAATTAGAGAAATATTTGTCTATATTTCTAACATGAGATAACTATTTACATTGTTCAGACTGTTTTCATCATTTTTATTGTCATGCTAACGACGTTTCAGCCTTTGCACACTCTGGCCTTTCTCAGCTAATACACGTTGGGATTTCGAACAGAACAGTCTATTCTCAGTGAACTAAATAAAGAGTTTGGTTCGAAATTCTAACGTATATCAGCTGAAGAAGCCGGAGCATACAACGGCCGAAACATCGTGAACAGGACAATAAAGATGGCGGACAACAGTTTGAACGATGTAAATATAAAAATATTTTCTTATCTTTTGTATTTTACTCTTTTCTGGCCACATTCGCAAAAGAGCATTTTTGTTGTCATTTTCTAAATGCATCACGTTTGAATTTCTCTTTTAACACGTCTAGATTCTGTGTACAATCTTTCTCTTCGTTTCGTTAGTAAAAAACGTCAAGCATATTTCCAACTCAAGCTTATATTGGAGTCATGAAAATATTACCCACGTTTTTTTTTTCTTTTTCCTGTGAATAACATTTTTTTCAAGTTCGTTTGACCTGTAATTGCTTTGCAACTAGCTGTCATCTCCTTTGTCTCATGAGCCGAAAAATTCCGTTATTTCCTGTTTAACGAAACCGGAACATTGGTTTCTTTTATCCGTTTTGTCGGTTTTATTTTTTGCTGGCAACATCATGACTCCAAAACACTAATTGCATTTGTCAGACTAAGACACTGGTATGATTTTATCTTAATAACTTTTGACACTTCGTTTTTCTCTTTTTAGTGCTTGAAGGATATATTTACTTATTTTATCATTTAAGTCATGCTCTATCGAACCACTGCAAATATGCATGTGTGAAGATCACAATTAAATTCATATAAAATTTAATCAAAATTGAGTGGTATTTACCATTAGATTGCAAAAGATATTAGATAAAATATGAAGAATAAAATGAACAAATTATAGAAATAATTCACAGAAAAAATCGAAAAATCTTATTTATTCAACTTCATTTTTCATTTCTAATGTAATTTTCTGCAAATAAATTTATGAGCAATAAAAAACTCATTAGAAAATACAGTTTTGCAATTTTTATTCACCTCAGAATCCATAATTGATTTAATATTTATACTAAAACATGCTCCGATTTAAATAAAAAAATGTATGACTGTATGTGGTTGGTTTGGACCAATTTCTTTATGTTTGCTGTTTATACGACACCTGAGGAAGACTGGAGAATGGAAGTACGAAATAGTTAAAAAGCAAAATTATAGAATTTAAGCTGATTTGATCACATAAAATGTCTTTATGACATGTTTTTTCAGGACATAGGTAATCATGAGTCTCCATAAACTCATTTTTGTATATGTGAATTGCCATGATTTCTTGGATTTATTGTTGCCTTCTCCATGGTTTTGAATTCAGATTTGTACCTCCAATTATAGACAGCCCAGTATTTTCTACTATTTAATCTATAATTGAGAGAGAGAGAGAGAGAGAGAGAGAGAGAGAGAGAGAGAGAGAAAGAGAGAGAGAAAGAGAGAGAGAGAGAGAGAGAGACTAGATAGATCCGCAACTTTCTCAAAGGTACTTACGTAAAAGTGAGCACAGCAGGCAAGAAGGAATTTGAACGTTGCTTCCCGATATTTTTTAAATTTTTTTATAAGCGTTTCACCCCGAGCAAGGCATGTCACTGCCACTACTGCGCAGGGGGCTACGTAGAATGGAGAAAGGATGATTAAATATAGGAAATGTCAGAGGGTGGGTGATAGGCGGGTAAGGATAACGAGAATGAGGGTTGGGTAGATGAGAGTGTTCTGAGAATAATTGTGAGTTAGTGTGATAGGAGGTGTCTATTGACCCTACATATAAACACCTGGAGATTGCACTGTTGGGGAAGCAGACTTGTGGAAGGGAGTTCCACAGGCGGGAAGCGCGAGAAAAGAAGCTGTTGGATTTACGGTTACATCTTATTTGTTTAACTGTAAAAGGGTGGGACCTAGTTGCTAATCTAGTATCTCACTTTTCATGGCGATGTTACATTCATATTATATAAAGAGAAAGTATTAAAAACACACATACATACAACACACCTCAATGGGAAAAAGAAATGATACTGCATAAATCTTTGAGAACAATATCAGTAACAATTAGTCAATTTTAAAGTTTATCAAGTATAATTACCGAGAAGCTACACAACTAACAGTTTTAGAAATAATACAAACATTACTGTTTTTTAAACACCTTCAGAATATTCGAAAAAGTTAGAAAGCCCAACACTAATAATACTTTTTTTAGTTTTCAAGTGGAATATCAACATCACTCAATGATTTATTCGGACAAGTTTAAAGATTTTTTTATCCTTTTACTCGAAACAAGCCTATCGACTGAGATGCAAGGAATTACTGAATTTCAAAGAAGTTTAGAAAATGTTTTTGAGGAAAAGACAATAAAAGAACAGATTTCAAGGAGATAGTCTTGGTATTTCAAGATCGAAATTGACAAGAAAATAAGAAGTCGAAAGAATGAAGTATGAGAGAAAGAACTATTAGAATATAACTTGCGGTTACTTCTGGCAATTTCAACAGTGAATTTAGCTGATAATTCAAATAATGTTGATATTATTTTCCTTTTAATTTCAACTTCTTTGTCACTTCTTTTATTATTTATATTTACAATAAATATAAAGTACTTTCCTGAAGTCAGTTGTTTAGTTTTTAAGATAAGCCGATTCAATGCCGATTTGATGTCAATGCGAAAAACTATCAATATCTGAGCATCAATTTTTATTTCGTAGATAAGATGAAAAAACAATGTACGCTTCAACTTTAAAGGAATATCGTTTCAAAATTTGCAGTATTCAAACGAGAAAAGGATAATAAAAATATTTTAAGTTAAATATTTTCATTTTTACCATTGGTCATTTTTGGCAGTATTTCTACCCCTTTCATAAAGTTTGTCAAAATATTATTACGATATTCATACATAAACATGCAATTACAAAATGCATTATTTTTAGTAAAAGAGACAGTCTTAGGTGGCTTGCTTTGCATTAGGATCCTCACAATGATGAAAGTATAAAAAATTAGCTATCTTGGTAGTGTGGTAACTGATGACGGAAAATGAGATACAAAATGCATTATATGTTACGTTAAACTGTAAATAACAATCTTATGCAAAAATTTCATAACATAAGTATACCCAAAATTTACTGCATTTTTGTTTGAGTTTAAATCCGTTTTTATACCTGCACATTAAACGATTGACATTATATATTAATTTGTATACTCATTTTTAACAAAAAGTAGAGCAACAACAGCTAATAGATTAAGACAATTCAAAAGAATTATCTTTCCGACTTGAAGATTCGCAGATACATCGCTCATCAGGGCCAGACAAATCTATTAGAACAGCTTTATCTGACCATGACGAGCGATGTATCTGTGAAACTTCAAGTCGGAAAGATAAGTTATATGAACTGTCGTTATCCATTAACTGCTGTTTCTCTATTTTTGTTATGAGCACTTTACGAAACTATGCTCGCCTTTAAACGTGTTAAACTCTAGTAGTATACTAGTACACGTGTTTTTTTTATACTAACAATGTTATTATTATTATTATCATTAATATTATTAGCAATATAATGATATATAAATTTCAAATGCAATTCAAATTGCATTTGAAATTTATATATCATTATTTTTTTCATTTTGTTTGCGAATAAGGTTTTGTCTCCATTTTCTGACAAACACTTGAAAACGATATTTGTCTTCACAGTGCATGAAGCGTCTTAAGAAAGAGTCAGGATAATTTTTCATAATCATATTTGGCGCCATTAAAGCTATTAAAATGATATATTTGAAATTAAAACCAGTTTGAAAATGGCAATATTTTAAAGTATAATGTACCGAAAAGTGTCAATAGACGACTTCAGATCAAAGAAAATAGCAAACTAAATTTTTTTTGTGGTGTTTTTTTTTTTTGTGGTGTTTCAGTTTATTATTACTCTGAAAACGATGGATAGAACTTTTCATTACTAAAACAGTTATTCATATAATTGTGTAATTATTACAAATATTTAATTTATGATAGAAAATGATTGTCGTAATCACTGTTCAATCAGTCCGCAGGAAAAAGCATATTTTTTTAACGAAAGCAATATATAACTATATGTAAAAACTTAACGAAATGTGTAGATGTCTTAAATGCTCAAATAGACAACGTTCAATTGATTCAATTTCAGAATAGCGCTAATGAAATTAGTGTGAGCATGATATTGGCCGAGGTCGAAGTTTAATTCGAAATATAAACGATAATGAATCAGAAAAATAGAAAACTTATTTACCTTCTATGACTTTATTTCACAGAATTGTATTTATGGATTGAATTCCCGCCAGGGTTTCTGAATTTCTCATGAAATAAAATTATTTGATTAATTTTAATATTTGTAGAAAAATTAGTTTTGCCCAGTTTGTTGACACGCAAGTTTCATTAACAAAATGAATAATCCTTGACTGAATACGCAATCAAAAAAGATGTGCGTGCGCGTGCGCGCACACACACACACACACACACATACACGCACACACAAACACACACAGAGACAGAAAGAGAGAGAGAGAGAGAGAGAGAGAGAGAGAGAGAGAGAGAGAGAGAAAGAGATAAGGGTCCAAGAGGAATTAGATTTTAAGTTATTGATAGCAAACTCAAATCTCTACCTAAGACATTAATAATATTCAAGTGGAAAAATAAATGAAAAAGTTTGAATAAACGATGAGAAAATGCAAGGCAATGCAGTAATTGGACATAGGCTTAGAGTGTCCTGTAATGATTGATGAAAAGTAAAATTCCCACAAGTAATACACGCGGGACTTTTAGATGCAGTGATAAATAAGTCTGTTGGGAAGTAAGTAAAACAACAATCGATAAGACTCGAACTTGTTCGACAATGTCGTGTAAGCAAATAATTCTTTACAACCTCCTATAATCTCCTGAGATAATCTTCGTGTAAAATATTTTGTTTGTTATTTTTATGTGCTTTAAAATACGAAGCAGCTTTTTGTTGCCCAAAGAACGCAGTGTATCTTAGGAATCGATACAAAAGTGTGCGCTACTTTTAGGGATTTAAAGTTCAAGCCTTACATATAATATAACATAAAATAGAACGTATAAACAAGTGCTTGAATGAAAAAAGTAGAATTGTCTATTTTAGAATCTTACTCCATATTTTGCAAGATATATAGAAGAAAACCAGTTATGTGATTGTTTAGTTTCAGATTTTCGACCCCAAACTTATGCTACTATAGAATAAAAAAACAATATAAGAAATCATTGAATGTGATTGGGTCAAATTAATTTCATTAATTAGTCACTTTAACAAGGTTTTGGGCGTGGACTTTCCAACCTACCTAGGATGTTTGTTGCATTCTGGAGCACTTTTGAATCTAGTTCTGACCATATTCTAGGACACAACAGATACCCGAGAAAGGTCGGGTACACACGACTTGTGAAAATAAATAAATAAAAATAGGGACTTGTCTGAATCAATTCGACTCCCGCATGATCTTTTGCATTTTTAATCCACAGAATCGATGTTTTTACGAATCGCATGCGACATAACTATTCACGTATTTCAATGCAATTCCATTCGTTCAAAATAAGTTCAATGTGTACATTTATGCAATTTCATTCGTTTAGAATACGTTCAATGTGTAGATTTATGCATATTTATCATGCTTTAGGCAGTGAACTTAAAGGCAGATTGATAAATGATACTTAAAGAAACGACTGTTTTAACAATTAAAATATTTTATGAAAAGAAGAAAATAAATGTTTCCTTAAAGCGAGCACAAGCTAAGATGAAATTCTAGAACTTGAATTCATAGGCTTCTCTTTTTCTCTTCTTTTCTCTTCTTTTTCTCTTTTCATGGTAGAAAAGCAGTTACGCGAGCACCAATACACATATATTCATATATACCTTTAAGATATATGCGTATTTGCGTCAGTGTCTGCGTGCCGAAAATATTGCTACCTACTCCCTATATTGTCGGTCACTTTTCTTCTAGCGCGCAAACAAGTAACACAATTAGCAGCTGATACAGCAAACGAAGACTGAGAAGCCACCAAGTAACAAGCAACAACTGCGTAAACACATACACAATATCCACTCATCTTCAATTTACTGTCTAAAAACACGGCTTTCTATCCTCATTAGACACGTTTCTGAAGTTGTGCTACAAACCAAAACAAGGCTTAGACTTTTTGCGCACGTAAGTAAACTAGTTATGATCGAAACAAAATAAAAAGTGATCGTATTACTTAAACGCGACTTAGCTAACACCCGCACACACGCACGGATCTATTTTCCTTGGACAGCGATTTTAGGCAGTAGATGATGATTTATAGAAAGAAAGAAAGAAAGAAAGAAAGAAAGAAAGAAAGAAAGAAATGCCGGGGAGCGTTGGAAATACTTTTCATTTTATACCCAATACTCTGTACAAGTATTCAGATTAGGATGGTGGCACTCCTTCAAAAATTCACACAGTGAAGCTTACAGTTCTTAAACCCTCTTTTATAAGGCTCAACCGTAAAAGGGGGTCGTCCAGAAATATCATAACTAAATACAATTAAGGCAGACTTTGCAAATATAAATGTCTTCATTGACATTAAAATCCAGCATCTCTCGTTCAACTCGAGAAGTACCTTCGGACAGGTGTAGTTGGGATCAACGTAAGTCCTCTAATGTTTTATTTTGTGTCAGGGTTCATTCACTCAGATGCTTTACAAACTGTAGCAATTTGATCCTTCTTAAATTCATTAAATCGTTGGACCTAATTATACGAAAATACAAATGTTCAAGAAGGTAATAAAAATTACAGTTTCCAGATGTTGACTCTATTTGTCACATATGTTTATTAATGAATTGGTTCTGTGAGCTATGTCTTATTATTCACTGAGAATAAAGTCAACAATATGCAGTATATCTTTATGAAATAAACAATTAAAATGTTGTGAAAATTATTGAAAATAATTGAATATGAAACACAACTTATGCCAAAACTTGATGATAGATGTATACTAATGAGAACGAATCTGAGTAAAATGCGGAACCCATATATTTTCGATGACTCTCAGGAAGATTTTTGAAAGGTTTATTTACAATAAAGGAGAGATTTAAGCGTCCCTATAGAAAATAAGTTTCCGATCATCGTTTCGTTGATCAACTTTGAAAAAGGAAAATATCTTTTATATTCAGCGTCCCTTTAGGATGAAGACAATCAAATCGCTCTTCCTTTCGTAACTCTAAATAATACATGTCTCCCAATTATCCCTACTTTTACTACTATTCATTTGCACAAGTTCATTAGGTAGGTTCTTTATGTTTTCATTTTCTACTCTTACTTTTAATATATCCTGTGGGTGTCGAATTCTCCAAGTTTGCTTTCTTCATTATGCATCCCAGGAATATTTGATAACATATTTTTCATTCATACATGTATTCATAGCATCAGCTTTCAGTCATCAAAACATTTCCTTGACTTGTTATGTCTTAGCCTGATCTTTCAGTTAAATTGAATATTCTTTCATAAAGAACGAGTCTGGTTTTGATTTAATGAATTCTCCGACGAATATTTAGATGTCTTCAATTTGATCGAAGTGCTGACCAAGCAAGAAGTGTTACAGGGATAGTTGGTTGGTACCAGGCTGGGAAGTAGAACGACTTCTCTCGTAATTTCTAGAATCATTTGCTGCATTGCATTTACAATATGAAAACAGGTGCAACAAAATCACTAGTCGATTTTTTTTATCCAGAAAAAAAGTCTTTTATTTTCATCCTTCAGATAAATTAGTTTCACACTGTTGCGTTGTTCAGTAACAATGTGTTACATTTCCTTTAATCCATGCCGAAGAATTCATATTAAAACCCGCCAAACACAAAGAAGCGCTCTTCTTCAGGCAATAGCTCGAACGCTGATCAGAGTCTATTTCTGCGAAACCCATGTTCCTGACTTCTCCTTAGCCTTTCAAAGAATTTTGACTGATTGCATAAGATCAGATGAGTAAACTTCAATAACATTTCGAAGATTTCCTAAACATTATTTTAAAAAAATAGCGCTGCGAACTTTTCATCAACCTAATACATAGAAAATGTGTTCGCTTTGTTACTAACTAAATAATTCAAGTAGATAAAAGTATCTTCCTCTCCCTAAGTTGGCACTTCTAGATTAATTATCTATTTTGCTATCAAGCTACTTGAGTTGTTCTTGAAAAGTGCACCACTCCCTGCTGGGGTAGAGTCATTATCATTATTTAATAGACAATCAACTTAATGTGTTTCTTTTTTATGTTTTAAGAGGAAAGCGAGCAACAATACCTCATATGAAAAAAAAATTGTCGTTTGAAACTCTAAACAGTCCAACTATATTTAAATATACTAGATTATATATCGATTATAGGTGTTTGAATAAAGATACTCTTATTTTGATCCATAATATATAGAATTTATTAATTATAAGTTATTGTTAATCTCTTCCCAAAGTCCCAATAAAACTGACAGCTTTTATATGCTTTTTAATTTTGACTACTCCGCTAGTAGCCATTAAATAATATTACATTTTTAAAATTTTGATTCTTGAAAAACATAAAACCTCACTATTATTAAAAATGGAAAAATTTCTTAGATTTACAAAACAATTTTTATTTTAGATACTGTATCTGTTCACAGACAAATTTGATTCGACATGAGGTTTGTTGATTTTTCTAATATGTTCATATTAGACAGAAACATCAGCGTAATACGAACTATTTCATAATTTCTAAAATAATCTATAGTTAGAAATACAGGGTACATAATATAAAAGTTATAAATAGTCTGCGTTTTTTATAAATTGCATTAAAGTTTAGCAAAACAAATTCTATTGTTAAATGATAGAATAAATCATAGTTTATGCCAACGATAAAATTGATGTTATACTCAGTTACCAAAATTTTCATCTTAAGATTCAATTGGTTACAGTCAAAAAATAAAAAAATGCCCTGGATTTATACCCTATCAATCCTAATTATGATTTTAAATTACAATGCTTAAAACAAATTAAAATTGTATTTGTAGAAATACCAAATAACCATAAAATATTTTTTAAATAACTTCTTTTGAAAGTAAATTATTATCTTTATCAGAAAAAGTAAATTCTTTATTTATTTATAGATAAAAAAACTGTCAGCTTAATTTACTGAAGATAAAATATCATGTATGGAGGATGCAAAATAAATAAAACTCTCCTCCATAAAGATTATTTCAGAAATTTACGAGATGCAATATAAAAATACTTGAAACCTATTGCAGTGAACTTAAATGGGTAAGTTCGCGACATGTAACGGCATATAGAATAAACGAGGAAAGTATTTAAAAACTACATTTAGTAATAGTTTACTTTATTATAATTACTGTTCAATCAAGAAGCAAATCGAATAGACGAAAGATACAAGTGTTCTGTTCTAGAAACCGAGCGTCAAGAGAGAGAGAGAAAAGTAAATTAATAAATCAAGCATCTTACTTAAGTCACAACACTCTTTGCCTACGTCACAAAACACACTGGTTCTATGAAACTCAGTATTTATCTCTATCTACCCCAATGATACATTTAATTTTTGGTCATAATTAAATTAGACCAGTTCACAGTTGTATTAAAAAGTGTTCAATACAAATATATTGTAGAACTTCCGAGTATTTTTTATTCGTAAAGCAGTTATATATTTGCTTAACAAAAGACCAAAATGCCAAACAACACCACTACCTGGGTTTCAACCGTGAGGTCTCCACTGAAGAGACAAAACTTGTCTGAGGAGAGCTCATGACTGAAACTCGGGTAGCGCTTTTGTTGACATTTTCGACTTTTGTTAAGTTTCTTTGCTTGATAATTTCAAATTTTGACTTTTGTATTGAGCTCTTTTTTTGTTGTCCATAACTTAGGAACGACTGTTTTCTACCTTCCTTTTGTATATATATATATATATATATATATATATAATTGTGTCTGTGTCATAAAATAAAAAATGCAATTAAACTATTCTACGGGAATACCTAACTATATCCAGAAACTAACAAGATAAAAAGATTCTAAGAAACTTCATATCACCTAATGGCTAAAATAAATGAAATGAACTTATCTTACAAAAAGCATAAAAACTCCAATACGAACATTACCAAGGACACAAAAAATACAATTTCAACAAACCAATATTATTTATGAATTCATATATCACTGACAAACAATGCAAAACACAATAAAAAAAAAATCCACTAAATTCTAACCAGTAGCATACTGGTGCTATATCACGTAAACTGTACAAATAATCATTCAGTATAAAACAAATAATTCTATATAAATAAATTGATAAAAAATTTAGCAACAAACATACCAAACAGAAAAAATAGTGGAAACGTGATATCTGAAAATGAAAAATCTGACTGGGAACAAAAATCCAAAGGTCTTAGTTGAGTCGAATATTTTTAACACTCCACAAAATTATATTTTAAGCAATTATTTAAATTATTTTGCAGAGAAACGTTTTGTTCTCTTTGTGCTTGTCTTTTCAAAATAAACACACCAGTCTTTACTTTCAGATCTTACATAAAATTCATATTCTTAACAAATTAAGAAAAGCGTTTTAAAAACATTTTCTGGTTTTTTAAGATTTAAATATTATTCTTAAAATAACATAAATGAAGCGCGTTGTTATACAGTTATACATTTATGCATTTATAGATTTAATAAAATATGTGAGGACAGAAATTTTGCCGTTGAACTTTAGGAGGCAATTACTGAAATTATTTCCGTATTTAACAGAGATTCATATTTTGAGAAGAAATTCGTTTTATACAACGGAATCCATTTCATAATATAAACCGATTTATTTTGAATAATAAACGTAGCCCAATTTAAAATTTTAAATCTGGTAAAGCGTAAGACAAGAGACAAATACCAGTTACCTTATATTCGATATGTATACGATATTGATTTTGTAATCAATAAACCACTAGAATACTTTATGAATGAAAAGCAATAAACAATATTCCCGTAATTTTTTGTTGTCAGTACTATTTTTGTTGCATTTAAAAGATATTCTGCAAATAAAAGAGTAGCATTTCATGAAGAAATTAAAAACAACAAAAAAAAATGTTAATAGGGACAATAGATAAAGCAAACGCTACCGTAGAAATGAAAAAAAGCTATTTATGAGGAAAAACTTGAATCAATAAGCGAGTCCGGGTGTTACAAGAAGGTAAAAAAATCCTATCTTATGTACGGAGAGAAAAATGTCTTATATTCTAAAGGAGAACAAAGGCCATCTTACTTCTAAAGAATATAGACAGTTAATACGAACGCCATCGCACATTTCCAACACTACCATTTATTTATGGACTTCCAAATATACACACGAAAACGTATCGCTAAGACTCGAAGTAAATTGTCTTTCGTGGCTCAGCATGTCATCCTTTCATTCGCGTCTTGGCATATATTTTTAAAACTGTTATACAAACGATGTGATGAGAACAACAACAAAAAAAAGAAATTACATATAAGCAGTTGAATTATATATATATATATATATATTGTAAGAAAGTGATAGAACACGTAGATTTTAAACCCACTGTTCAAGCATTTACTTTTATAAAAAGTGCTCGATACAAGGTAGAGCTTTATATTGTAATAGTTGTTACAATAGTTTATAAAAGCATAGTATCACTACACAAAAGTTCTCGTGTTTCGGAGACCAACTATATATATATATATATATATATATATATATATATATATATATATATATATATATGTTAGTTTGATACTTGTATACATTATTTCTCTACAAATTTAAACCGAAATTTTATTTCGTTTTATCATTAACACACTAATCTTACACGCACATTAATACATTTAACCACCCTTGATTTTCTCATACATATTTTTTTAAAGCACACATCATTTTAATACTTTTGATACGTGTAATATTATGTACACAGACATATAAACAGATGTATGTGCATTCCTACACATACATACAATTACATGTAAAATAAAGTCTATTGCTTTTCTACGCATGGTACACATAACATATAAACAGTCACACGTTCCTATACATATATAAGCTTAAATCTAAAATAAACATTTATTGCTTTATTACATGTGACACGTATCTGACCAAAAAAATCAAGCCCCAATCGACATTTCAGTATACTATCTCTGTTTTATTTTTAATTAAATTTTAAAATTTTAAGTTCGTGTCTTGTAAACAAATCTCTGAAGTAGCTTAATAAAGTGAAACATGTAGATTAACGATACTTACTACTTGTTTTTTACTTATTCTATGACACACACACACATTTTTTTATAATCGTGTAGCCGCAAGTAAGGCATTTTACTGCAACTGTTGTGCAGGGGGTTACATTTTTTTTTTTAATCATTTCACCCCGAGCAAGGCGGAAATGCCACTGATGTGCAGGGGGCTACATAACTGTAAAAAGATTAATTAGAAAAGAGTGTGGAGTACAAACTAGTTAGAAAGGAGAAATAGAAAGCTGAGAAAGCAGGTGCGATAACCGATCCATAGGTGGAGAGAAAGGGAAGGTTATACGGGGGTGGGGAGAAAGATAGAGTCCAGTGGTTAGTAGATGAGTATTGACTTTGCATTTAAATTTATAAGTTAGTGAGGCAGGTGGTATTGATTTAAATTTGAATTCTTGAAGATTGTAGCTGTCGGGAAAGCAAGTATGCGGAAGGGAATTCCACAGGTGGGAAATGCGAGAAAAGAAGCTGTTGAAGTAGAATTTGTGTTTACAATTTTTTGGTTTCACATTAAATGGGTGGAACGTAGTTGCTAATCTTGGGACTCGAGGAAATTCATATTTAGGGAGTACGTGTGAGTTAGGTTCCTCGGAGCAGAAGCCGTGAAAGTATTTGTAGAAGAGACACAGGGAAGTCACACTGCCAAGTCGGGATCGATCACATTACAGATTCTCCGTTGGATTTTGTTAAGGACACCTAGGTGGATAGCAGGAGCACCCGACCAGATATGGCAGCAACATTCAATGCACGGGTGGATGGTAGATTTATATATGTGCAGGATTGTTTCGGACGGGAAAAACTTCCTGGACCGACACAGAGAACCGACATTCTTAGCAGCGGATTTAGCTATGGATTCTATATAGTTATTCCACTTGAGGTCTGTTGTGAGAGTTAATCAGAGGAGGCATAGTGTTTTGCTTTCAGGAAGAGAAGCCTGAACCATGTTAATGGGCGGGAGGAACGATTGTCTCTGATGGTTAATAGATAGCAGCTTCGTTTTAGAAGCATTAACATTTACGAGCTATTTTTTAAGGATTGAAGGTCCTTTTCAAGCTCAGCAGCGAGGTTTGCTTTGTCAGCCTCGGCAGATTTTTGACCGAGACGAGAGTAAACCGTATTGTCTTCAGCGTATATGCCTACTTGGGACCTTAGTACATCGGGGATATTGTTAATATAGATAAGGAAAAGCATAGAACATAGAATAGAGCCTTGAGGGACACCCGCGTTCGTGTGATAACATTGGGAGGCTTGTCCGTTCAATACTACTTTGATTGTTCGATTTGAAAGGAATGACTGGATTAGGTCAAACAATTGTCCAGTTATGCCATAGCCCTCCAGCTTGCTTAGAAAGTCAACATGCCAGACTCTGTCCAACGCATTGGAGATACCAAGGGCAACAGTTCGGGCTTCGTCGTTCTTGTCGAGGGCCTGGTGTATATACTCAGTGATGTTCGTAAGAATATATATATATATATATATGTATGTATATATATATATATATATGTGTGTGTGTGTGTGTGTGTGTATGTGTGTGTAATTAGTTTTTGGTCATAATTAAATTAGATCAGTATTTAGTTGTATTAAAATGGGACTGTACATTCTAAATAAAATTAATGAGCTGATCCACATAGACCACCACGGATTATACAGAGACGGCCGAATAATGACAGCACTGTACAATAAAAAAGAAAATGAAAAAATAAGCAAAATGTTTTTCAAGCTCTTCAAAATCTTGATTTTGAGATAGAAGTCGAAACAAGTAAAACAGTTGTCCAATATTTAGATGTAGAATTTAATCTACAAACTGGCAGTGTCTCTGCATATAAGAAAACAAACACAACCTTAAAGTACTTAAACACTAGATATAAGCATTCAACCTGTATAATCAAACACATCCCTAAGACTATCAAAAATTTCTTTTCACAAACAATCTTCGATGAAAAGCGGCCATAAAGACAAACTAGAATACAAACAAACGAAAAATAATGTTAGCAACCGAAATATTATTTGGTTCAACCCACAGTTTAGCTTAGAAGTAAAATGAAATAGGGCAAATATTTTTAAAATTAATTAATAAACACTTCACAAAAACTAGGAATTAAATAAAATATTCAATAGTAATTTCGTTAAATTAAGTTATAGCTGTACTAGTAATTTAGAAAATTACATAAAATACCCAAAGTGCCAGAAACTTAAAAACGTGTAACATAACATCACTAATAAAGAATATAGCTGTAGGCACAAAAGCAAATGCCCACTTGACGGACTATGTAAAACAATGTTATTTACAAATGATACAAATGGACAAAGAAAAACATACTAGAATTCTATAAAAGGAATTTTTCAAAACAGATGGAAAAACCACAAATCTACATTTAAGCTGTAAAACCTTAAAAATTGTACCAAACTGGTTAGACACGTGTAGAAATTAAAACAAAATAAGTAAAAGACCCTGATATAAAATGGAGTATAGTAAAACAAAAAAAAGTCAAACCTTATAACTGGTGATGTCTGCAAATTGTGCCAAAAAGAAAAGTTAGCCATAATAATGTTTCCAGAACAAAACAAATTACTAAATGAAAGATCAGAAGTCATGTTCAGATGTAATCACACCTATAAATGCATCTTAGGATCATACAAACCTGGATGAAAGTGTTTTAAAATTTTGAAAATTTTCGGTTGTTTAAAAGTTCCAATTGCGCGTTCGTAAAAATCCCGTTTGAATAGACGTTAGAAAATCATTTATTATAAATCGCCTAAAGATACTGAAAGGTTGAAACCTAGGTTGCGGAAATGACTCATTTCCAAATTACATATATATATATATATATATATATATATATATATATATATATATATATATATAAACTCTGATTTGATCTCATATAAAGGAAGCAGGAGATTTTTGCAGTAGAGGCAATAAGAAATTGCTGAAGTCAAAGTCGAAGTGAAAATATCCAGAAGTGGAAGAAAAGAATATTGAAAAAGAGGTGACTTTTTCCCAAGACGTAGTTTGTAACACAATAGAAACATTTAATTACTCTCTAGAAGACGATAAAAATTTCGGGGATTATTTCAGACCTCATGAAGACATTTTCAACATAGGTTAGCAAAAAAAAAAAAACACGTTTATGACTCAGGATATTGGGAACAGAGGAGTACACAAAATTTGTGGACTATATTTTCCCGAAAAAACAAACGATTTGACGTTTGACGAGTCAGTTACATCCTTACGGAGCTCTTCAGTCCAAAGGCTTCACTCTTTCACAAAAGGTGGAAATGTCTCAACCTCGTAAAAAACGAAAATGAAGACTACTCAACGTTTGCCGCAATTGCTAACAAACGTTGCGATGATTTTAAATTGGCAAAATTGACTCCGGACAATTTTAAGTGTCTTATTTTCGTACAGGGTTTAGTTTCAGCCAAGGACAGCGAAATACGCAAAAGAATGCTCACGAAGCTTCAAAACTAGCCTGGATTAACACTACAAAAATTGTCAGAGGACTGTCAAAAATACTTGAGCATAAAAAAAACTCTAAGGATATCGAGGAAGCCGGAGTAGCACACATACGTAAGTTGAACAAAAATTTACAATTTTCACCCTCCCAGAAGAAAAAACAAAAATTTAATGATAAAGAAAAAATTATAAGATATAAGGCGATTAATGATAGAGATAAAAAAGCCCCCACCATCTGCATGTTACAGATGTGGTGGATTCCACTGGAATAAAGATTGTCGATTTAAATTCAAGAACTGTTTAGCGTGTGGAAAACTGGGACATAAAGTATCTCAATGCAGAAATAAAAGACGCACTAGTAGGGTTAGAATTACTAGAATGGGCTACGAAGACAAACTAAACACAAGAAAATACGTAGAACTCGAGATTTTAAATAAGACTGTAAAATTACAGTTAGATTCAGGTTTGGATCTAACTGTAAATAATCTACAAACATGGAGGAAGCTAAATAGACCGACCATGATGCATACACAGAAAATCGCCAAGTTTGTTACAGGGAAGCGTATCAATTTTGAAGGAGAAGTAATTCTAAACGTAAAATTCCATGACAAAACGAAAACATTGAAAATATTTGTAATGAAAGACACAGAAAATTTTGTGGGCGCAGACTTAATGAAAAAGTAGTAAGAAAATTTGTAAGAAAATAGAGTGCGAGCCGTCAGAAGTTACAAAATTAAAAGAACTACACAGTCAATTCCCAGAAGTATTTTCGAGCGGTTTTGGACAATGTAATAAGTTTGCAGCTAAAATTGAACTAAAGCAAAATGTTCAGAAAAATGTATTGCGAAACGTGTCTTTCGCAAACATAGAAAAATTGACAAGGAGTTAGATAGATTGGTACAAACTGGAATCCTTCCAAAAATCGAATTCAATGAATGGGCAGCACCAGTGATCTACGCAAAGAAAAAATCCGTAGAAAAAAAACCATGTTTGCGCAGATTTCTCGACTGGGTTAAACAATACTATCAAGGATTATCACTACCCATTGCCAAGCCCACAGGAAATATTTACCAACGGTGGTATTTTCTAAGATTGAGTTCAGCGAAGCTTATCTTCAGATTCCAGTAGAAGAAGAAAGTACAAAAAATTTATGTATCAATACCCACAAAGGACTTTACAAATTTAACAGATTGTCATTTGAGATAAAAGTAGCACCGTCAATCTTCCAACAGACTATGGATAGCATGCTCATGGGACAGAACTTTGCTATTGCTTACTTAGACGACATTTTAATCAAAAGCGATAATGTCGAAGAACACGCGACACACATTAAAGAAGTCTTAAAAAGAATTCAGGATTTTGTTTTAAAGTGAAGGAGAAAAAATGTGATTTTTAAAAAAAGAAATCAAGTATTTAGGTCATACAATCAATGAAAGTGGCAGAAAACCAGATCCAGATAGAGCATCCGCGATAAAATATATGCCTGAGCCAAAAAATGTTGCAGAGTTGCAAAGCTTTCTTGGTCTAGCAAACTATTACGGTGAATTCATTGAAAACATGCACAAATTGAGGGCTACCCGCAATGATCTTTTGAAAAACTGGACGGAAGATTGTCAGAAAGCTTCTAAGGGGGTCATAAAGAAATTAACATCTGATCTAGCTCTAACGCATTTTGATCCTAAACGGGAAATCATCATTGCTAGTGACGCAAGCTCACACGGAATAGGAGATTGTATATTACACAAGATGCAGGATGGCACAAGGAAAACTATAGATCACGCATCTAGATCGTTGTTACCAGCAGAGAGAAATTATTCGCAGATTTAGAAAGAAGTGGTAGGCATAATATTCGCCATAACTCGCTTCCACAGATACATATATGGAAGAGAGTTTACTCTTCAAACTGGCCATAAACCTCTTCTCACTATATTCGGATCGAAAAAAGGACTACCAATTTACACAGCCAACAGACTTATGAGATGGGGAACTATATTATTGAATTATAATTTCAAACTAGAGTTTCTACCGTCGAAGAAAATTGGTCATGCGGATGGCTTATCTAGATTGGTCTCTGCGAAATGTGAACTTCTGGAAGACTCTGTAATAGCGGCTTTGCAAGCCGAAGACGAAATAAGTAAAGTTCTAAGCAATACAGTAAGGGAATTACCAGTGACCTTGTTAGAAATCAAAAGAGAAGCTGAAATTGATGACTTCATACAAAGTACAAAGAGAAAAATACAAGAAAAAGAAAGAAACCTAGCGGACAGCTTTTCAATTTGTGATCACGTATTACTTTATAATGAAATAATAATACCCAAATCTTTACAAGGACGAATTCCGAAGGACTTTCATCTGTGACACCCAGGGAAAAACCGTATGAAAGCGTTAATGAGAAGTTTCGTTTACTGGCCTAATATGGATAACAACATTACTGAAATGGTAGAAAATGTAGAGGCTGCGCTGCGGCAGCAAAGGCACCACAAATTATACAAAAACCGTGGCTTAAGGCGGACAGATCTTAGTCTTGAGTCCACGTGGACTATGCAGGACCCATAGATGGATATTAATACTTTATAACAGTAGACAGCTTTAGCAAGTGGCCAGAAGTCTTCAGATACAAACACCTTACGACGGATAATACTATTAATTGTGTACATGAGTTATTCGCAAGATTTCGAGTAGTAGATTGCCTTTTAACTGATAATGGTACTCAATTTATCTCGATTGACTTTCAAGAATTCTGTGCGATTTATCAAGTCAAGTATATTAAAATAGCACCATACCATCCACGATCTAACACTCAAACCGAAAGATTTGTGAACACTCTTAAGAGAGCCTTGAAAAAAGCAGAGGACGTACCAACAAAAACAGTTCGTACAGAATCACCCCGAATGGAAACGCACCAGCTGGTCTTTCGCCAGCTGAAGTGATGTTTGCCCGTAAAATACAGATCTGTTTTTGACAAATTATTACTCAGCAAAAATAAAAACCGGCATACACCTATAGTGCCTAAAAGATCCTTCCCACCAAGCGAACGGGACTTTTTAGAATGTTCAGGAACAATATTGCATACTGGGACCCAGGTACGATAATAAGCTGACAGGGGAATGTCTGTACACGACCCAAGGCAAAAATTCACTCACAGGAGACATATCAACCAAATAAAAAAAAAAGACGGGTAGAGGAGCCAAGCTCGTCTCCTTCAGAAAATAATGACTTAATGGAGGCGATTTTTGAAGCGTTTGAAATTCAAAGGCCGCAAGAAGCCACGGAGATTAGAAGAACAAGTAGGAAAAGAAAATTCACAGAACCGCTAATAGACCATAATAGCTAACAGACCATAAGCGAAAAAAATATATTGACTCCCCCCAAAAAATAAGCTAGGGAGAGGGGTGTTGTGGGGTTTTCCTTTTTCATTAAGATGTACTCGTCCAGAGTATGCTTATACTACTACTATAGAACTGAGACTGGAGAATACCGCGTTTTGACAGAAAGTTAACCGGAGAATACGAGAGTCTGGAGAGAGATTAGCAGTCAGTACACAGTAGCTTATAGTAACTCTGTGCGCCACTCATCGAGAAGATATTACACCGTACCCGTCAGCTTCCGACGCGGATATACTCAATATACTATGGCTTCACTTCCAGACATGTACATATGCTTTTTACTAACCCGCATTCCTGGAATACTAATCTTCATTCAAGTCTGTATCCTTACGTTAAGACACTTAATTTCTATCTCAATTACTGGTCGTTGTTCATTTATATGTGCAGACCCCATTCCCGGGACCCACATCAGTTTCGTTCTCTTTTGCACAAATGTTTTTGGGAGAATAACGAATCTACTTCGCCTCCATACCCCAGCTATAGATTAAATAATAATTAACTGGGTTCTTTTGTTCTAAAACGAAAATCACCTTGATAGAATAAAAACGGACGTGCTCCGTTAAATACCTTTAGACACATTACTACTGCTATGACCTGATGCGACACAATGTTCGATTCGTCATCTGATATCAACTAGTGAAATCAAAGAGAAGCTGCGAAAAAGGACAGCTAATAAAACTCACAATTTCTGTAAGTACATGACGATTAAGTAATTTATGGGATATGACTCTGCTGAAACTGTTTTTTGCCGATTCTTTATAGTCATTTATCTCTATCGGGAAACCCTTTTGCAGATGTGTATGTCAAAATCAAATCTTATATTTATATATACAATCTAATATATTCTAGACTCTCATGTATAATATGCAATTTATTTACATCTGGAGTTGTATTTGTCTCTCTTCATTTATTCTTTGTGCTTCCATCTGTTTTTTCTCTAATTTTAACTATGATTCAATTAAATTTTCCTCCAATTTCAGCTGTCTCTCCTCACTTCTTATAATTTCAAGTAGTGCTTTTTGAAAGTCTTCCATTTTTTGCTTTGTTTCAGTGAGTGGTTTCACCTTTTTTACCGCCGATTTTTGTATTAAATCTTGTAAAGATTTTCTTGTTTTGATTGTTGTGTAATAATTTTTTTTATTATTTAGTCGCCAATTAATTGTGGTGACTTGCCCGAGGAGAAAAAATATTGACTTTCAAATACCTTTTGTTGGAGGTGACGAATTTTCTTTCTTTTTTTTTTAAAATCATATCACCCCGAGCAAGGCGGTAATGCCACTGATGTGCAGGGGGCTACGTACTAGTGAAAAGATTGGAAGAGAAAGCCGGAAACCACATCCTAAACAGGGAACAAGGGATGAGCCTCTTAACCTGAACAATAGACGTGGGTGGAGTGTGAACCGGGCAATAGATAGATCTATCTACTCCAAATGAAAAAAAAAAAAACTAAGTGAGAAGATTGGAAAAGAGAAAGTCTCGAAACCACATCCTAAACAGGGAACAAGGGATGAGCCTGTTAACCTGTTCCATAGACGTGGGTGGAGTGTGAACCGGGCAATAAATAGATCTATCTACTCCAATTGAAAAAAATAAAATAAAATAAAACTAAGTGAGAAAACTGGAAAAGAGAAAGCCGGAAACCACATCCTAAACAGGGAACAAGGGATGAGCCTCTTAACCTGTTCAATAGACGTGGGTAGAGTGTGAACCGGGCTGTTTCTTATGTAAATTTTTTCGTACATTCTTTTATATTCGTCGTTAATTGTTGTGATGAGTAGTTCTTTATTAATCCTTTAGTCGTCTCTTAATTGTTGTACGACGTGGTTTGCTAATTTCTATCTGATGAGTTCTTTCTTTCTGTTCCTTGCGTTTTTGCAAATCTTCGTTACTAAGCTGTTATTCGACCAGATCTTCCTTTTAATTTCTGCAAGAGTTCTTTCGAATTGCTGTGTCGACTTGTGTGGCAATTTTTTTTTGTTCTCTGTGTGAGTTCTTTCTAGTCTTGTCGCCAAATTGTTGTGGTTGACGTGACTCCCGAATTCTCGTCGTCAAGTTTTTGTGGATCTCGGGAATGGCGTCTGCACAAATAAATGAACAACGACCAGTAATTGAGATAGAAAATAAGTGTATTAACGTAAGGATACAGACTTGAATGAAGATTAGTATTCCAGGAATGCGGATTAGTAAAAAGTACATGTACAAGTCTCTGGAAGTGAAGCCGTAGTATATTGAGTATGTCCGCGTCGGAAGCTGACGGGTACGGCGTAATATCTTCTCGAAGAGTGGTGCACAGCTACTGTGTACTGACTGCTAATCTCTTTCTGGGCTCTCGTATTCTCCGGTTATCTCTCTGTGAAAACGCTTTGTTCTCCAGTCTCGGTTCTATAGCAGTAGTATAAGTATGCTCTGGACGAGTACATCTTTATGAAAAGGTACAACCCCACAACAGTAACAAACCCGGTTTGGATTTGAAATCGACTCGCTGATATCTTTACACTACGCGTACACCACTAAATATGTGTGTGTGTGTGTGTGTGTGTGTGTGTGTGTGTGTGTGTGTGTGTGAGACTACCATGCAGAAAAATTCATTCAATGATGGTGTGTGTGTGTGTGTGAGACTACCATGCAGAAAAATTCATTCAATGATGGAGGTTATCACGTATTATTATTTAAAATTTTAGATTCAATGATTTCAGTCAACTCTGCTTTTGATGAATACGCTAACTTAAAGAATAACAAAACCAAAAAAAAAAAAAAGAATTAAGTTTTAATGTGCGTTATTAATTTAGTTATCAATTTAGTAAGTATAGCGTAGATCTGGCCCTAAGACGAAGCACCCAGCAAGGATCGACCTTACTACTCAGTCGGAATTGATCCTAGGCTTATAATTGCTATATTATTAAGTAGTTTTTGTAGCAGTTTGACCGAGCGAAACTTTGATTCACGCTGTCTGAATACCACCGATTTCATAATTAACAAACAAAAAAAAAAAAACTTTTTTCTAGTTTGAAGTCTGTATTTCTTTACTTCGTCCAGTTTTAGTGATAAACTTTGTATAAGTTTAACCTGCTTTTCTGCATTGGTATTTTTGAATGAAAAGAGAATTAGCTCCATGACACGACCATCAAGTGGAAATAGGTAGAAATATTTAAAAGAAATTTCTAAAAGAAGTCACAAGACCGAAAAAAAGTTTAAACGAGAAGAAATATCTGCTTTGACAAACTGCATATTTGAATAGTAGCGCTACTTGAATAATCACATTACATCAGTATAGCATAATGGCTTTGGGTCTAATATAACTTTCATGTGCAGCCAAGAGGTGTATATAAAATATTCCTGAGGGAAAACAAAATTGTACAACACTGAGAAAGATTAATTAGACTCTTGTTTAGGCATCACTGGTCTTACAAGTTCAAGAGATTTATTACGCGTTATTTTTTTCTTTTTGGTAATCTTTCCTTACAAAATCAGAACCGAGAATAGAGTTGTAGACATACTGCCTACTATAGAGTCATTTTCTTAAATGGGACTCAAGTCAATGCTGTTGACAAAATGAAATTTTTAAAAACTATTCTAAATGAGAATGATGTGAAGTTGCTCAATCGACACATAAGTAGTACTGTGACGTGCACAGTCATTGGTGATGATAAGCGTCTTACATAGGTTATTGTCAGATGAAAATTTCATAAACGATGACTAGTTTATTCTGTCTGACACTAATGCTAACAGAAAGTTTTAAAAATGTTTCCTGGTGAAGGGACATGAAAATTGCTGTCGAGTGATACACCACGCGTTTTGGACCATAAATCGAGCCAATACCCCAGTGTCCTACATTTATGCCAAAATAAAACAAATTAAAAATGGAAATTCTTTAACTTCTTTTCTCCTATAGAATCACGAAGAATATCCATCGGATATTATGTTTAAAAATGTTCACTTTGTTAGTCACGTAATTAATGCTAAAGTAAAATATCTCAGTACATAAACTGAAAAGCGGCCTTTGAGATTTGAAAAACAAATCACTCGACCGGCGCTCGAGAACGAAGGAATATTTACTCGAACCAGAATAACTTTACTCGACCGACTTCATTTTCTTAATAGTCGCCTTACGTAAACATAGCGTAAATCTTGAATCAAGGATAATATTTTTCAAATGAGTTTCTAAAAATCTGTTAGCGTCTTTAATCTGGGCGACAGAGACATTTGGCTCCACTCTGGAAGCGTTAATTAAACGAATGTTTACACTGACCGGGACGATAATTGTTAGGGTGCCGCTCCTATTTGACTACAAATGGACTGTTCCCATTGCTATATATAGCAATGATTTATTCTCTACAGGGGAATCGTGGAGAGTCGCTGGACGACTCTACGACACTGTCAGCTCTCTGCCTTCGGGCGGGAGGCGCTCTCTACTTCCGAGCAGAGAGCAGTAACCCAGTCGTGGTCCCGCCGAAGGGTAGAGACAAGACTGGGCAAAAATAGACAGATATTTTTTGGCTGGGCCATATAGCCCGGAAATCCCAGTCCAAACTGACCATGTGTCACATGTTGCCCTTACTGGGAGGGACAACTCAATAATGAGTCGTAGAGAGTCACTTGAGAGTCTCTAATGAGTTACTGAAGAGTCAGTGCGAGTCAGTGAAGAGTTAGTCACACTTCCGGTGGCGTACCGGAAGTAATCACGTATACACACGTCTTACGACGGATTGGACTCTTGTATCTTTCTATTGTAAATATTACTAATCACTTCTGTGCAGACTAACCGTCTTTCCGCGGAATACAACTTATATTCTGATTCTGTTGTTGAGTTAGCGACATAACAGTGGCGACGAAGATGTTGGAAGGAAAAATCGTCCCACGACTTTAACAGTGGCGACGAAGATGTTGGAAGAAAAAATCGTCCCACGACATTAACAGTGGCAACAAAATTACTTCGAATTGCTTCGAATTTACGCAGAAGTGGAAACAAAATTCGTCCCAAACATAACGGTGGTGACGAAGAGATCTCAAAGAAGAAGAAACCAAAACGCGTCCCGCAATATAATAGCGGACGAAGAATTTCAAATTTACACTAAGATTTCAATTGGACGTAGAAAAAAGTTTCGCAGGTCATACGCAAAAGTACTTCTGAAAAATATACGTACTACACCATTAACTGCGTTGACGAGAATTATTACACGGCAAAGAAAGCGTAAGTTATATCTTTCTATTTTTGTTTGTGGTGATTTTTTTTCTCTGTTGAGGAGGTTGAAATTTCGGTCTTTTCCCCTCGGTATAAAGAAATTGTAATAATGGAACAATTTCAAGCGTCCATGTTAGAACTGTTGAAATGTCAAATGCAACAGAAATTACAGATACAAGAAAGAATGGAGGAAAAATTCCAAAAACAGCAATTGGAACTACAGGAGAATATGATGCAGTCACGTCTAGAAAGTGACAAAAAACAACAAAAATAGCAAGAAGAACTCGGGTTAATTCTAGAGAAGAATAAAAACTCAGATGAGATTACGTTCTCCCAGAACACCATCTGGTCGACTATTGAAACTTTCCAGACGAATACAAAACTTTTGAAAGGTATTACCATAGATACCAGGACTTTTTTGAAATCGACTGTAAGTCATGGTCTTCGGAGAAAAAAAATCAGCTTACTCCTCAGGAAATTAGGCACGCATGAACATAACAAATTCACGGACTTCATCCTTCCGAAAAAAAACAAGGGATCTAGAATTCAATGAGGCTGTAAAACTATTAAAAGAATTATTTAGCCCTAGGTTTTCTTTGTTCCATAAAAGTTGGAGATGCCTAACTCTGCAAAAGAACGAGGCTGAAGATTACACCACGTTCGCCTCGGTAGTTAACAAAAACTGCGACGATTTCAGACTTGCAGAACTAACTGCAAACAATTTTAAATGTTTAATTTTCGTGCAAGGCCTGGTGTCAGGGAAAGACAGCGAGATGAGGAGAAAAATTTTGACAAAGTTTGAGAACGAACAAAACATATCTTTGCAAAATCTGGCAGATTATTGCCAGAAATGTATAAGTATTAAAGAAAACGCAAAAAAAAAAAATACAGGAATCCGCTGTAGCCAATGTAAAAAAGATAAATCGCAAGTCACACTTTCGGTCTCCGTCTCCAAGACGAAGAAATCATTCGCCCTTTAGGGAAAAAAATTTTTTTTTTTTTAAAAAGACCCCCTCCCCAAAGCTTGCTATGCTTGTGGAGAATGGCACTGGCGCAGTGACTGTCCGTTCAAATTTAAAAAATGCAGACACTGTAATAAGCTAGGTCACAAAATGTCTAAGTGTAGATTTAGACGTAAATCGCGGGTAAAATTAACCAGATCATATGAGCAAAACCACGGCGTTAGAAAATATTTAGAAGTGAAAATATTTAAAAAACCGGTGAGAATGCAACTAGATAGCGGATCGGATATAAGTATCATAAATATGAAAACCTGGTACAAGTTAAATAAACCAAGGTTGATGAAGACTAGTAAAGTGGCTGGAAAGAGGATCAAATTTAAAGGTGAGCTAATTCTCAACGTAAATTTTCACAACCAAACAAAAAGACTGAAAACGTTCGTTATGAAAGGAACGAATAATATGTTTGGCACTGACTGGATGAGTGAATTTAATTTGTGGGATCTCCCCATAAATTCTTATTGTAAAAATATAATAGAAGACTCGTCTGACGTGACAACAATACTAAAGGAGGAGATAAAAAAAGATTTCCCGGAAGTATTCTCTGAAGGTTTGGGCAGATGTACCAAAACGTCGGCGATAATCAAATTAAAAGAAAACGTGACTCCGGTGTTCAAAAAGAAAAGAAGCGCGCCTTATGCGGCTATTGATAAAATTGACGCTGAGCTTGAAAGACTAGAAAAAATAGGCGTACTAACAAAAGTCGACTATAGCGATTGGGCCGCACCTGCTGTTTACGTAAAAAAGAAGACGGGAGAGATTAGAATATGCGCTGATTTTTCGACCGGACTAAACAACGCCATTGAGGATTATCACTACCCTCTACCAAGCCCGGAGGAGGTATTTTCTAAGCTGAATGGCGGGAAGGTTTTTTCAAAAATAGACCTTAGCGATGCATATCTCCAAATTCCAGTGGAGAATGAAAGTTCAAAGCTATTGTGCATAAATACTCACAATGGGGCTTTACAAATTCGAACGGTTGGCGTTCGGAATAAAAACAGCACCGGCGGTGTTCCAGCAGACAATGGACACTATGCTGGCAGGATTAGATTTCGCGATCGCATATATTGATGACATCCTAATAAAAAGCGAAACTGTCGAAGAACATAAGGGTCACCTACGGGAAATTTTCAAAAGAATACGGAATTATGGCTTGAACATAAAGGAAAGCAAATGTGATTTGTTGCTGGAAGAAAAAATATCTGGGTCATATTATCAATAAAGATGGGAAAAAGCCAGACCCAAATCGCTCCCATGCGATTCGAAATATGCCAGATCAAAAAAACGTAAAGAAATTGCAAAGTTTTCTAGGTTTGGTGAGCTACTATCAGGAGTTCATTCCAAATCTGCACAAGTTGCGTGCGCCCTTAAATGAGCTAGTAAAAAAAGATAAAGTATGGTGCTTGTCTGAGGATTGCAAGAAAGCATTTAAGGAGATAAAAGATAGACTTACATCAGATTTATTTTTAGCTCACTACGATCCCAAATTAGACATCGTAATCGCCTGCGATGCTAGCACATATGGGATTGGTGCATGTATATTACACAAGTGGAAGGATGGACAAATAAAGTCGATTGCACATGCAAGCAGAACACTGCTCCTGGCTGAACAAAACTACTCACAAATCGAAAAGGAGGCACTGGCAATAGTGTTTGCAGTAACAAAGTTTCACAGATATATTCATGGAAGGAAATTCACATTGCAGACGGATCATAAACCGTTGTTGACCATTTACGGATCCAAAAAGGGACTCCCCACATATACTGCAAATAGACTACTGAGATGGGGTACTTTGCTTCTAAATTACAATTTTGACATACAACACTTAGCATCAACAAAAATTGGACTCGCGGATGGGTTGTCGAGACTTATCCCGAAGTCAAACGAACCTTTAGAGGACACCGTTATAGCAACATTAAAATCTGAAGTGACAGTGAAGAATACTCTCACTGGAACTGTCAGAGATTTACCGGTGTCATTAGCAGATATAAAAAAGGAAGCGTCAAAAGACGATTACATCAAAGATGTAAAAAATAAATTACTGGAAAAAGACCAACGAATGGCAGAAACTTTTTCTATGTGCGACAACGTATTACTCTACAGCGAAAGAGTTGTAATTCCTAAAGTGTTACAGAGGAAAATACTGAAAGATTTTCATACGGGTCATCCCGGTGTGAATCGAATGAAAAGTTTAATGCGGTCATACGTGTTCTGGCTAGGCATAGACGCGGACATTGCGGCCATGGTTGGAAAATGTGAGGGTTGTGCGCTGGCGGCGAAATCGCCACAAGTACTACAAAAGCCTTGGCCGAAAACGGATAGACCGTGGTCGAGACTGCACATAGACTTTGCCGGTCCAGTGGGTAAAACGTATTACTTCATTGTCGTAGATAGCTACACCAAGTGGCCGGAAGTTTTTCAGATGAAACAACCCACAGCAAAAAATACTATAAACAGACTCCATGAGCTTTTCGCAAGATTTGGAGTAGTAGACACAATTGTCAGTGACAACGGGTCACAATTTACATCAAAAGAGTTTAAGGAATTCTGCGATACATTTCGAGTGGAACATATAACCACTCCACCCTATCACCCACGTAGCAATGGTCTAGCTGAAAGATTCGTGGATACCCTGAAGAGAGCATTAAGGAAGGCTACGGGGACGCCCACGAAAACGGCTTTACAGTTATACAGAATTACGCCGAACAGAGCAGCACCATCAGCGCTGTCGCCAGCTGAATTAATGTTCGCAAGAAAAGTACGTTCGGTTTTTGATAAGCTAATTCCATCAAAGAAAGCTGATACACCTAATGTAAGCACACCCAAAAGAAAATTTGTGGTGAATGAAAAAGTGTTTTTCAAGAACTTTAAAAACAACACTACGTCCTGGATGAAAGGCAAAATTAAAGGACGTATAGGGAACATGCTCTATGTGGTGTAAGGACCGAAATTTGAACATAGAAGGCATGTTAATCAATTAAGGAAAAGATTTTCGGAAGAGACAACTGTTGCGCCTGAAGAGATGGATGAAAATGTGGAGGATCTTTTTGATACTTTCGAGTCACAAATGCCTCAGGTACAAGAAGGTAGTACCAGGAAATCCACCCGCAAAAGGAAATTAACACACCAGTTGTCGGTAAACCCGAAAAAGAAAAAAATGCGATTGAAGCAAAAGTCTTAGGAGGGGGGTGTTAGGGCGCCGCTCCTATTTGACTACAAATGGACTGTTCCCATTGCTATATATAGCAATGGTGGATTCTCTACAGGGGAGTCGTAGAGAGTCACTTGAGAGTCTCTAATGAGTTAATGAAGAGTCAGTGCGAGTCAGTGAAGAGTTAGTCACACTTCCGGTGGCGTACCGAAGGTAATCACGTATACACACATCTTACGACGGATTGGACTCTTGTATCTTTTTATTGTAAATATTACTAATCACTTCTGTGCATACTAACCGTCTTTCCGCGGAATACAACTTATATTCTGATTCTGTTGTTGAGTTATTCATTTATACTTGGCGACATAACAATAATAGCGGAATCAGGTGCACTTGCATAAGACCAAAGAGTTCAATAATGTCATTGTAGGTCATTCTAAGCAACCTGTGAATCTTCAATGGCATACTTTTGGGTTGAAAAAAGCAATCAAATTTCCTTTTTCTATATTTGAAAAGATACGTTTCATTGCGAGATTTTTAATCGCCCAATTAAGTTTTTAATCGATTGAGTCGATTGGGCGAATGAAATCTCAAAGGCTGCTGAAAAGTATTCTTTATTGAAAAATACTGTTATCTATCTATCTATCTATCTATCTATCTATCTAGTAACATCATTATTAACTACCTGATGAGACGTTGTTTTGTAGTAAATTATAATTTGTACATGTTCTAAACTATAACTTATAATAAATATATCTCTCTTTCTCTCTCTCTCTCTCTCTCTCTCTATATATATATATATAGATATATAAATCCACTGACAAATGGAAGAGGTGATTGCTGGAGGGTCTATCTACCAAACTGTCACAATTTAATATTAACAAATATATCAATATTAAATCATTTAAATACTTCTCGTTTTCTCCCAGTCTGTTTATCATTCCGCTAAACTTGTTAACATTTTACTAGTCACCAAAAGATTATTCTGATAAGGTGTTAGCTGAAAAAAGGTTACCATTTAGGGGAAAATATGTAGTTTTGTTTATATATATATATATATATATATATATATAGAGAGAGAGAGAGAGAGAGAGAAATGAATTAGAATTAACTTTTGAGAACGTAAAAATTCTATTTTATACAGTTTATTATTTTATTACTATTGTATTAAGGTGGATTATTTTGCTTGTTAACTTTTTGTTGTCATTAAAGTAACTAGTAAATGATTAGCAGAGAGAGAGAGAGAGAGAGAGAGAGAGAGAGAGAGAGGAGAGAAATACATTGTTTATCCTTCTATCTATTGATCTCAGTTATGAATCCACTTCATGTTTCTCTAACGAATAGAAAATATTTGTGCATCCATTTGTCAATCATATTTGAGAATGATACCGCGCTACTTTGTCAAGAACTATAATTAATATGAAATAGAATGTTTAGCTGAAACTTTGATTCACATTTAAGTAGCGCTCATCAATCATATATGTTTTGCAACGTTGTCAGTCACTGTTTCTAACAAAAGCAACATATCTTGTTGCTCTATCTGCCGTTCTAGCATCCAATTTTCACTCATTGTGCAAATCGGAAGTGCTTCTTTACTCTTCACAGATTCTATGTCTTACAATTAATAGTCGCGTTATGATAGATTGGAAATTGGTTTGGATCAGGCATTAATCCTTCTCTTTTAACAACGCCGCACATATGACAGATGTTCCTTTACAACACGACTTTATCATACTATTAGCTTCTCTTTTTTGTTCTGGTCTGTAAAAAAACAATTTATCATTAAAATCTTTTCTAAGTTTTATTTTATAAAGTTATTTTCTTATACAAACGGTTTTCTTTTTTTGTCAGTAAGTATTTATTTACACATTTCAAAATGTTTCGTTTAAGGAGACGATTGTGCTATCTTTGGTGTTACGAGCAACATGTCCACAAGTGAGTTTCACTATTGTCTTTATTTGTAAGCAAAATATAATCAAACATTAATTTGTGTTCTTGAAGGCAAATCATTTTCAGTAAAAACACACATAATTTCTACATTAGAAATTAATTGATTTAAACTTAGATATTTGTCAGCAGAGACAAATGAAGACAATCTGAAATAATTGTATTTATTTGTCTATACTTTTCGGAGAAAAATAATAAAGAATCTCTTTAAACGAATTAAATTTTTTAGAGAAGTTTAGAATGTTTCATCAATAAACTTTAATCTGACCTCTACGATTACCGATTTTTAATTAAGTTTTCAATCTACGATGTGCATGAAGTGGGGCAGTTTTTATCCTAATAGAATTTCAGGGGATATTTTAACTGATGCGAATAGATAATTCTATTTCACATAGATCTTAAAAGAAAAGAATAAATATGTCAAGTGCAAACAAAATGGGATAATAACATTAATGGCGAGTGGGTATTGGGTAATTCTTAGCTGCCACTCTTGGAATTGGATAAAATAAGAGTGAATAATAAATGAGCCAGAGAAGAGGATTTGTCATTAAAGAAAATATCCAGGTTTGGGAGTTGGATGAAAGTTAACGCCCATTATAGAGAGGAAAAAAGGTTTAATCATTAGTTTTTATCTTCTGTTTTATGTATTGCAATGGACAGATTGTTTCGCTTTAAAGATAATGAGTGGTAACAACTTCAGAACTTTTTTTAGGGTATCCTTGAATAATCTAAAAATTACTTTTTTTACTTTATACATTTTTTTTTACTACTCTACCTTAGTCATATGAGTATCTTTGTGTTAGAGATATGTAACTGATTCCTTGGAAGATTACTCGTGATCTCTTTGAGAGGCTTAAGGTGAATATAATATTTGGTTAAGTGTAGTGCGTTTAATGGTAATAAGGAGCACTTCAGATAAAAATGCTAAAACTTGCGTATCATGCTGTGTCTGAGTGGAATTGAAATTGGCATAGCATATTTTCATTTGCTTTCATGTAAATATCTCTCTTGATAGTAAGTTATCATTGGTTGTTTGACGCTTGTTTTTTGTAGTTCATAAGACAGCTAGTTCCATTTTAATTTTAGAATTCAAGCACCGGGAATTTTACATTTCTAATTAATTTTACTGGTACTTGATGTCGCTGCAGAATATTTTTATGTATTGGCTTAACGATGACTTTATTCCCACTTTTTCTTCATTCTCATAAGCTTCAGATTCCGCGGAGAAAGATCGCAGTTTAGTGTTCAAAATACCTTTCACTGTGGTTAGGCACAATATTATATGCCATATAATACCATATTTATTGGGAATTGATTGATATAATTACATTTTCCTCCGAAAAATTCAAATTTAATAAGTATCAATAGAAATTTTCTTTTAATGCCTGTATCATTAAAACACTTTTTATAAGTGATATATGTAAGTCTTGTCATTACGATGGTTATATAGAAGTAATTAAAACAATGAAAAACAAATATAAATTACTTCTTTAATTTCAAAATAAAGAAAATAAGCGTTGTGTATCATTTAAAATATTTTTATGGACTGATTCGTTATGATCCATGATAATGTATCAGTAAGGTAATTAATTTTTGTCGGCTTAGTCAGCAAAAATGCTTTAAAATTTTCAAAGAAAGTCGAACATATATCTTATTTTTACAAACGATATGAATTTGTTTGTAAAAATACGATATATATTCGGTGTATAATCAACAGATATTGATTAAAACTAAATTAATTACTAAACTACGTTTATAAGAATATATATCTTATTACATGCATGCCACAAGATGTGAAGAAGAGAGTGAGCGCTTTCACAGATTATCCCAGGATAAGAAAACTATCTACTCGAGAAATAGACGTAAAAAGCTCTTACAGTTAGTCAGACTTGGCCGAGGTTCAATCAATATAGACATTTCTTTGTTGACATAGGTAGACTATTCGCTCATAACTGTGATATTTTTCACAGTTATTTCTAGAAGAGTCATGCTAAACATTTTTATTCTAGTGTATTTCTGAATATTAAAAGCAAAGATAGATTATGATTTTTATTTTCGTAAACAACCTTCATCTTCATGCATATTTCAATTCTTTCGTAGTATTTTGCACCTCACTGTCATGTAAAAATCATCTCACTACGAAAGGTACACACGTGATTTACATATTTTCTAGTTTATTTGCCTCCGATTCATTTATTTCTTCATTTACTCTTCATGTTTGCATGCCTGCTTTTCGTTTATTTCGCATTTTTGAGGATGTTCTGACAGCGTCAAAACCTGTGTCATCCACTTATCTTTTGCTTTGCCTGCTACTGATCTGCCATCAGTCTTTTCCTTTAAGTTATGTGATATTCCGAACCCGCATCGCTTTACAAACTTTCCCTATGAGCTTTGCCCCATACTCCGTGTCTGCGGATTGTGGGAACACATGGGGACAGACATATGCAATGAAACTCTATATTTCCGTTACCAAGTGCCGTATCTTTACACAAGAATTTGCAACGCGCCGCTCCGAGCAATGTCAAAATTCTTCTCTGCTGTGTCTTTTCGAGAAAAGGAATACAAAAACTCGAAACTCTCAGAAATCGGGCGTTTTTACTATTTTCTTTTGTTTGGTGTTAAAGAAAATGTAAAAACTATACAATGAAGTCATAACAATCAGTATGGTTCTTGATTAGTACCGAGGGATGGTTTTACTGAAACTTTTAAAGTCATTTTTTAAGCTTTCATCTTCATATCTCTGTTGGGCTTTTGTCAAAGAAATAATTTTAACGAATTGATAACCAGTTCTTTAGCAAAATAGGCGTATGTTTTGTGATCGATCGGTAATTTTTCTCACAAAATTTTCAAAAAATAAAATGTTTATTTCGTTATTAATTGTTTTCCTTTCATCGATATTATTTTTCTTTTTATCATGAGTAAATATCATTTAAAAATCATAAAATTTTAAAATATTTTTTATAAATGCTAAAAATATAATCGTTACTTTTATCTTTACTCAAATTCGAACGTTTTAGAAATGATTGCGGTCATTTGTTTCTTTCTGTTTTTAACTTAAGACTTTCTGCGCAATAAAAGAGAATCTTCCATATCTGTTATTATAATATATTGTAATGAAAAGATAGTAAATGGAAGTAATGATACAGATCGGTTTGGTTTCATTTTGACCGTTCGTTAAATCATATGATAACCTTACATTCGGCAACATTCCGCTTATTCTGACTTGAAAAATCAATCCGATTTGCTCTGCAATACATGCGATTATAGCTTCATCCATTGACAGTGTTACTGTAATTGTGTTCATTACAAAGTCATCTGAATTCCCAATCTGGCTTGGAACCATGACGATGTTTCAGTCAATGTTATAATTGAACTAATATTATCACAGCAGGCTCTACGCGGAACTTCTCTATCTCGAGGGTAATAGGAATTGTCGTTGATAATTTGTGTATCAGGTATGTACTTAAAGAAATATTCACTACTTATTTAGGACAACTCTGCAAGGAATATTTTCTATATACAATGAAGTTGCATTAACATAAAAGAAAGAAAACGAAAACATACATACATGCACCTGTGCGTGTGTGTGCGTAATAGAGAGAGAGTGTGTGTGTGTGTGTGAAAGAGAGAGAGCGATAAAGAGAGAGACAAAGAGAAAACGTGTCGGTGTTTATGGAAGCAGTAAAATATTGGGTCATAAGATACGCTAGATAACAAACGCTCTACACAATCTAAGTAACTTAATTTTAATGTATAATTTCAATTCAAGACAACACATAAGAAAAAAACAAAACTTTGCGAATTGTGAAAATGTATATATATATATATCTATGACGAATTCTGGTTCGTGAGATTTTATTGAGCAAATAAAGGTAAATTTTTAACTATTTACACTTACTTACATTGTTCGAACTGTTGTTCTCATCTTTATGCTCATAGTCACGACGTTTCGTCCATTGTACACCCCGGCATTCTTCAGGAGATATAATTCGTTCACCGGGATAGATTGTTCTTATCCCACGTGCCATGCCTCTTCCGGATATCTCAGTTTTACTTATTTGCATTTAGTACCTCAACTCTCCAAGTCTTGTTTGTTCACCTCTGCAGTAGTTATGAACTCACAACTTTTGAGATCAAACCACTGGATCCAAACAATGCTTGTATCCACAGGGCCAAGTGTCTTTGGGTTAAATAGGTTTCTTTTTCTCTCTGACGTTCCCTTTTCTTCCTACTTTTCTTTCTCATTCTTTATTTCTCTCTTTTATCTCTGTTTTCTTTCTCACACACTTTTTCTCTATTTTTTCTACCTTTTTCTGTAATTTCTCCTTTTTTCTCCCTCTGTGCCTTTCTCTTTCTATTCCTCTATTTGCTATTCGTCACAGCCTTTACCACCGTCAAAACACCCCAGATTCATACATTTGATCCGATAAAAAAGTGACGTCTAATAATCGAACCTGAACGAACTTGCTCGTGGCTGTATGCTTTCAGAGTCAAGCGTTTTGTCACGACTTTTCCTTCAGCATTTGTGCGTGCAGCGAAGTAGGTATGTATTTCAACCAGCTGAGATGATCACTATTCCAAGATCATATCAAGTGTACACTTTTCTCACCTTTCTAATCTATGCTATTGTGTTTTCTGCCTACCGTTCAAGATTTATAATACAAATCACATCAAGTATATTTCTCGAGATGAGGTACATTTAAATTAATCTTTTTTAATTGCTTTCATCAACCCAAATTTAGAAATAATAATTTATTTTGTAATTCATTAAAAACTTCAAATTATCACATACAGTAATGCCTTGAAATACAAATTTAATTCATTCCAATACCGAGCTCCTAAATAAAAAATCTCGTATCTCAAATCAATTTTACCCATTGAAATTAATGAGCATGTTTTCGATTTGTTTCATGCCCCTAAAAATTACCCTTATTTTTCTAAAACTCGTCCCAATTTTTGTATTTGTTGCAAGCAAATCCGTGTGAATAAATAAGAAGTGTAGTTTACAAACAATAAAATAAAAGAGAAAAACAAATTGTAAAGAAATAACCTGTACTAAACCATGAAGTTCAGAGGCCAACTGCCAGAGGAGATAGAGAGTGGAGGGAGACAGCAACTAACCTAGCAACAGCTAGCCTATTCTACGATACCGAAGATTAACTTTATCACTTAAATTTTAGATTTTTAAAACATTTAAACTTTTTCCATTACTGTAACTATTTTTTTAAATACTTTAACATTTTATAATTTTTCATTTGCTTTTTAAAATAAAAAAGAAATGTTGCTTTTTTAAAAACTTCACTTTCATCTAAATTAATTTTTTCGTCACTAAGTTTTGTCTTATAAGTCACGATCTAGTTTCAGCTTTTCACCACTGCTCTTTTTTCGAGCCCATGGTGTTACTAAAGGGATTTTGCAAAATAACGGACACAACACAGAGATTCTTCCAGAGCAAGATGAATACATGTACTGCGAGTGGAAATACTCTGGAAGCTTGGCGCTAGCTGCACCAACCAGAGGATGTTTAACTGAAACTCACTCGTATCTCAAAATTCAATTCGTATATCAAGACAAAATTAGGTCGTACTCTAGCTCCTGTCTTAAAAATCATATGCATTATTGTGTTGCTAATGTAAATTAATTAGCTTCATTTACTTATGCACAAATAACCTTGTAAAAGGTATCAATCCGTAGCTTCTCCCTCCAGCTATGGGTTAAATAACAGGATAGATTGAATTGATTGGCAACCAGACTGCCGCAGAAAAAAATAATAACCTATTGCTAGAAAATCTTCTGCTTAGTCAGTCATGTCTGTAAATTTTGCCGAAAATCCACTAATTTTAGAGTTATTTAATAACCGTTTTTGAGGTCGTTGAAAATATTTTCGTTTGAAGAGTAGTTTGATAATTTGCGACTGGTGAATTCTGTGATTTGCTTAATGATATTGGTTGGATGGTTGGATACCATGTATACGTCAAGTGGGTTTTTTTTTTTTTTTAATAAGCGTTTCACCCCGGGCAAGGCATGTCACTGCCACTACTGTGCAGGGGGCTACGTAGAGTGGAGAAAGGCTGGTTAAATATAGGAAATAACAGAGGGTGGGTGATAGGCGGGTGAGGATACCGAGAATGAGGGTTGGGTAGATGAGAGTGTTGTGAGAATAGTTGGGAGTTAGTGTGATAGGAGGTGTCTATTGACCCTACATTTAAACACCTGGAGATTGTAACTGTCGGGAAAGCAGACTTGTGGAAGGGAGTTCCACAGGCGGGAAGCGCGAGAAAAGAAGCTGTTGGAGTAGAATTTACGGTTACATCTTATTTATTTAACTGTAAAAGGGTGGGACCTAGTTGCTAAATTCGTGCTTGGGCGGCACCAGTGATCTAAGCTCATCGGAGCAGAAGCCATGAAAGTACTTGTAGAAGAGGCACAGGGAAGCTACATCACGCCGGTGTGAGAGCGGCTGCAGCCGGTCTGCCAAGTCAGTATCAACCACGTTACAGATCCTCCTTTGTATTTTGTCAAGAAGCCCAAGGAGAGCAGCAGGGGCACCCGACCAGATATGGCAGCAATATTCAATACACGGGCGGATGGTAGATTTGTATATGTGCAGAATAGTTTCAGGTGGGAAAAATTTCCGGGCCCTGCACAGAGAGCCGACTTTCATAGCAGCAGATTTGGCAATGGATTCAATATAGTCATTCCATTTGAGGTCCGCCGAGAGTGTAAGGCCAAGGAGGCGTAGTATTTTACTCTCTGGGAGGCTAGCCTGTCCCATGCTAATGGGAGGTAGATGCGATAGTCTATGGTGGTTAGTTGATAACAGCTTTGTTTTGGAGGCATTGAAATTTACCAACCATTTCCTACCCCAGGTCACTACGGATTGGAGGTCCCTTTCCAGTGCGGCAGCGAGGTTCACTTTGTCGTCCAGACCTGGTTTCTGATCGATGCGGGAGTAGATTGTTGTGTCGTCGGCATACATGCCAACTTGGGATCTAATGGTGTCGGGGAGATCATTAATGTAGATCAGAAATAGCGTGGGACCTAGGATAGAACCTTGAGGGACGCCCGCGTTCGTCTGGTAGTTTTGGGAGGCATGCCCATTTAATACCACCTTTAATGTGCGGTTAGAGAGGAAGGACTGGATGAGGTCAAACAGATCATTTAGTTTTCTTATGGCTGATACATAATATTTTTGAGGTTGAAAATTGCTTCTAAGAAATCTAAGAATTTTATGTTCGTTTTAAATTTGATTGTGAATGTTATATATTTGAAAGTTTTTGTAATTTATTTTCTGTATTTTTGCTTTGTTTTATTTTTGTCTTCTGTAGTTTCTTAATATTATTAGCCCGTAATGTACAATTATTAGGCTTCTGTTTTTTCATAGCTTCCAGTGTCTACATCTAATGTTTCCTCTCGTTCAGTGACGCAGTTTTGTTGTCAAATAGCAGTTATATTGAACAGCGTTTTATAATCTTTCATGAAACTGTTTTTTTTTTTTTGTCTATTTCATGCTTTATGTAATATAGGTTAACGAATGTTTCCCTGCTGTAAAAAATGACGGCAAAATATTTTAGAAGATTATTAGCTGTTTGTCTTTATATTAATACAGAGGATATATATATATATATATATATATATATATATATATATATATCCTCTGTATTAATATAAAGACAAACAGCTAATATATATATATATATATATATATATATATATATATATCGATCCCGGCTTGGAGCTACACGGATAATCTATCTGCAATGAAGAGTTGTGATACAGCGAAACAAGCTTGTCTACCGATGATTATATATATATATATATATATATATATATATATATATATATATATATATGTGTGTATATATATATATTTGTAATTAATTATTTTGAACATTATTTTTACCGATACTCGTATTTAAGTAGATATTCTGTTTTTAATTAAACAGTTTTTTTATATTTATATCTACCGGCCTGATTATTTACGATAAATTTTTATTACGAAAATAACTATCTCTCTCTCTCTCTCTCTCTCTCTATATATATATATATATATATATATATATGATAGATAGATAGATAGATAGATAGATAGATAGATGTACGTATGTATTCTTCATTACTACGACGACATAATTATTACAAAAATAAAGAATAAAAAAAAGGCACTGTTAAGAAGCAAACACGCGGCAAGAGCTTTCATCAGTCAGTTAAGTGCCATACGTGATACACGCTTGGGCGATCATGTCTCGAAAGAGACATGACTGACTGGGTAGAAGATTATCCCGCAGTAGGTTGCCATTGCTTTCTGCGGTAGACTGGTTGCCGACCAAGGCTATAGAACCCAATCTGTCCTATTAATAAACCCATAACTGGAAGGAATAGACGGAGTAATACCTTTCCCAAGGGTATTTGCGCGTAAGTGAATGCAATGAACTTGTTGTAAAGTTTAATAACTAGTAAGTAGAAAGACTGAACTGAGCCGACGCTGCCTTGCTATTGTCTCTCTTTCCATGAGCGTGACAGGAGGGATATATATATATATATATATATATATATATATATATATATATATATATATATATAACGGTTTTTATTATAATAGAGGGAATGTGAGAAATAGACAGAATTTTTTAATACAAGTTGAGTGAATTGATAGTTATATATGACTTTTATGCTACGAAGACATTCAAGTAATGATCTTGTGTTTTGCTAAAGGTTTAGACTTTAGAGTTATTTTTCTAATATAATTTTATTTCTTTTTTCTATTTCGCTATATTCTATGTTCATTTTGTCTGTTCGGTTAGCTCTGAAATTTCTTTGTGGTCTTTAATCTGATGAATGCCAATGATTTTGTGAGGTAGTTTATGCGATGATATAAGCTCTTTGTAGGATTACTTTGGATTCGGGATTAATTTCGTGTTCTGTTGTTTTGGGTGCTTTCCAGTATGTTTTGGTTATGTTTTCCTTAAGTAACTCGTTTTGTCCTTGGGGTTTTAGCTAGTATATGTTTCTAGTTTTATCGGTAATGGAGTGGGGGGTGATGAAGACGTTAGGTGATTTCGTTATCTTGTTTATGTTCTCTTACTTTCCTTTGGAATTCCTTCAGGCTTTTATAGAATTTTATGAGTCTGATTATGTCCGTTAGGTCCTTCTCAAAATTATATAGCTCGTTATGTTGTGTTGGACATTTATTTTGAATCTGTAGTTTTCGTTTTTTATGATCTATTCCTTATTTAAGAAATGCGTTTTCTGTTCCATTCTTTCTTTCTCATAAAACTCAAATTTTTTACCTATCTTTCTATTTATTTTAATTTGTATAGTGATGATATTGACGTTGGAATGTGCTGTAAGTCTCACATTTCCCGTGTCCATGTGTTGGTGTAAATAGAGTGAGAATGTTCTACTTGTTTTCTGGATCTCGGTATAATTCATTGTTTAAAATTTACGGGAGTAGAGAGCTCAGTATAGAAGAAAGAACATTTGTAGATATAGACAATGTGAATATAGAAATCAACTCTACATGTGATTATCACTATTATCACTACTCTTGAGGAGAGTTCAATGTCTTTTTTTTAATTGTATCACCCCAAGCAAGGCGGTAACGCCACTGATGTGCAGGGGGCTACGTAATAGTAAAAAGATTGGAAAAGAGAAAGCCGGAAACCACATGCTAAGAAGGGAACAAGGGATGAGCCTCTACACCTGTTCAATAGACGTGGGTGGAGTGCGAATCGGGCGATAGATAGATCTATCTACTGCAATTGAAATAAAAAAAAACAAAGTGAGAAGATTGGAAAAGAGAAAGCCGGAAACCACAGTACTCGACTTAGTATGTTTTTTTTTTTAACTTTTTATATTTTTACCTTATTTATTTACTCATTTCTTTTTTCTTTTAATCTTCAATTTTGTATATTTTCTTCAGTTCTAAATTTTGGTATTTGTGAAAAAGAACAATAGGTCCAAGTTACTTTATATTGTGTAATCGTTTGGGTTTTGATGTGGTAAAAGGTCAGCTAGCAGTTAGAAATGTACACCGATCGTTCGTTTTTGAAACTGGATTATCGCAATCTTTTCTCCTAGCAAAGGTTATATTGTTTTCCTGTGTTCTTGTAAACTGGTGCTGGTTTTCTTATCATACTAGTTATTTTTCTCTTCCATATTCCTGCTTTCCTGACGGCTACAACCTCCAGGAATTTAAATGCAATGTCAATACCCATCTCTTATCCACTTGACTCCAGTTTTTTCTACATCACCCTGTATATCTTTTCCTTTCTCACTACCTTTGCAACTGTCATCACACGTGTATTGTCATCCTTATATTGCCATTACTCTGACACCCCTTGTAACTGGTTCGTCTTTCTCTTTACTCTCCTCCTGTCTAATCTTTTACTTTTATGTAGCACCCTGTGCATCAGTGGCGTTATCACTTTGCTTGGAGTGAAACGATTAAGAAATGCTTTGGTTTCTGCTTTTGTTCTTGATCTGGAGTTTAAATAGCGTTAAACATTCGCTATAAAAACAGCGAAAGGCTGTTTTTCTTCACTTCTTGATTTCTATGTCCACACTGTCTATATCTGCAAACGTTCTATCTCTGATATTAAAGAATATTAAAAATATGCATTTACTTACGCGCAAATATCCTTGAGAAAGGTCTTAATCCGTAGCTTCACTCTCCAACTATGGGTTAAATAATAGGACAGATTGGATTCTATAGCCTTGGTTGACAATCACTCTACTGCAGAAATTAATGGTATCTATTGCAGAAAGATCTTCTGCCTAGTCAGTCGTGTCTCTTTCGAGACATGATCGCCTAAGTGGGTATCACGTATGACACTTAACTGACTTACTGAATTAACAATATTTACATTATTCGGACTATTGTTCTCATTTTGGTTTCCATTTGTACGACGTTTTGGCCGTTGTACACTTCCGCTTTCTTCAAGTGCTAGGAATTTTGAAGACTGGAGTGTATCATTCTAATTCCTTGTGCAAAGACTTTTTTGGTAGTCATGGTATTGAACTCAAAACTCGTTAGGTCAAGTCACTAGAACTAACCAACGTCTGGGCCATGTGTTCTTAAGGACAACAACAACTGAATTTATGATCTAAGCCGACTGAGCATAGAGAAGAATACAATATTGGAACATGTAATACGGAGTGACAGAGAAAAATATTGTGTCAAAAATTGAAATATGAGCTCTGTTAAAAATACTAGTGAAAAACGATTAACATCAAAAATTGCAACATGAACTCTATTAAAAACTGTTAAATGAGCATCCAGAAATTCAGTTGCTTAAGGACACATGGCCTAGTGGATATAGACGTTGGTTAGTTTTAGTGACTAAAGAGTTGTGAGTTCAATACCAGGCTACAGCAATGGTGAACAAGTAATTTAGAGAGTCGGGTTAGAGGGAGATAACTCATGACTACCAAACGAGGCTTCGCACAACTAATGGGAATGATATACCCAGGTGATCGTAATAAAGGTTTCGATTTGAAATTCCTAGCTCCTGAAGAAGACCGGAGGATACAACTGTCAAAACGTCGTACAAATAGTAAACAAGATTAGGACAATAGTCCGAATAATGTAAATAGTGTAAATACTATCTCATCTAAGAAATATAGACAAATGCTGATTGAATTAAATACTGAAATGATCCTTTATTCAGTAGACGTATGTTCTGAAAACAAAAAGTTTTAACTATCGCCCGGTTCACACTCCACCCATGTCTATTGAACAGGTGAAGAGGCCCTTCCCTTGTTTCCTGTTTAGGATGTGGTTTCCGGCTTTCTCTTTTCCATTCTTTTTACCCTTACGTAGCCCCCTGCGCATCAGTGGCGTTATCGCCTTGCTTGGGGTGATATGATTAAAAAAAAAAGTGAGGACAACATGGCGAATTCTTTTGATTACCAAATTCCTTCTGTACCTTATGGTCTCCTTTAATCGCCAATGATCAGGTTATTAATTTATTCCTATTCTGCCAGAGTACCAACCAATTCCTGGATCCTAAAAAATGAACTTGCATTTTCTGTAGCATTTTGATAATTTAGTTGATTGAGTGCTTTTTACAATTGGGAAAACGGCGGTAAGCATCAATTGATGTTTCACTGGCGATGTCATCAATTGAACATTTAAATTATTATCCAACAATATGGGCATAATTCGTTGATGATGCAAGTCTAAAGGACAAATTGTTAACTGTAGGATTCGTAAAGTTACTGTTGACTAGGTTTCATAAGCCGATCTCATTTTATGCCTGTAATGCTGTAAGAACAAACCAAAGACAATGCTATGTCTACGTTCATACTTCTCAAAGATAAAACATGGGAAACATGGTGATAACTCTGTGCAAATTCTTCAAAGAGCATCATAATTTTAAAAATATGTAATTTAAGGCCTAACATTTATTTTATTTCCTTTTTTACTTTATTTTTATAATCTGAAAGAAAAAATATAATTTTTGTATTTTTTTCATAGGACAAAAAGGGAAAGGTTTTAACCATGCGATTTGTTGACGACCTGTGTTAAGATCGGTGTATTCAGGTTGGAATGAAAGACAAAACAGTGTTTAAGGAAAATACATAAGGAACTTTGAGGTTAAAAAAGCCAATAAATTAAATTGGCTTATCAGATTCCACGATCACAAAACATAAAGTTTATATATATATATATATATATATATATATATATATATATAATTTTTTTCCGACGTTTTTTTAGTCCCAACAAGCTGATCCCTGAGGTTGAATTGGTTGTCACCCTTTGGCTCAAAAAGTGATTTCACGGATGGAAAAGAGGAGGATGCATATTCGATTGCTTTCGAAAGCACTATTTTCTTTAACAGAACTTAACAATTTAGGCCTGTTGTTAATGAATGCACAGTTTAATAAAATAAAAAAGGATAGAAATTCAAACACGTGTACCCACTAAAAATAAGTTTTATAGTAATAGGAAATATCAGAACATATACATAATTAAAGCGAAACTAAGCATAAAATTAACCTTGAAAGAGGGGCATTTTTTGTTTTTGCCCGTTTGACGTACAATTTCATACGATTTCCCGCCATTAAATCGTTTAGGAAATAAATACACTGAAACAACTTTTCAGATATTTACTGAGTAAAAGCCTCATTATCTCTGTTTTTGTAAGTGATATTTCATATAGCAGCAAAAACATGATCTTTTCTCAATCAAACCAATATGCATACACTACAGTTGAGCTTTCTTTTAAATATTTCATGTGTTTAGCGAAGGTGATCAGTAAAAGTTATGGAGTAGTAACAACCTAGGCTCTACACGCTTCTTTTGCAAATTCTTAGAACTTTGTTTATATTCATTGAGAGCTTGACTGCTTAGTTTATTAAGAATTGATTACTATATTTTACAGACTTCATTTTTATTTCCATCCAACTGAAAAGATCTTGTAGACCGATTACGATGTACTGCATGTGAAATCTCGGCTCTGAAATTAGTGTTATATCGTCCATAAAAGCACGTATTGTCTTTTCACTAATTCGCTAACAATCCTTTGTACTGTACAAATCAGAAAAGCAATGACGTATTACTCAATCCCTCATGAGAGGAATCCAGAGAGGCATCGTTGTTCTGGGTTTGTTGTTTTTTTTTTATATCTGAGCGCATTTCATTTACCTGAAAGTATTTTCAAGAGGCAACCAGAGCTGATTTTATACTTCTATTATACGTGAAAAAGATGCTTGTTTATGCAAATTTCTAATCAGTCAAGGGCGTGGTAGGAATTTAATGAATATAATCATTTAAACATAGTCATCGCAATTTGCCAAATTTCATTTTTGCATTAATAGAAAGGTAATTCAAGTGACTTTCAATGATCGTTAGTGCCAGACAGCTGAGTTTGAGTATTTTCATGTACAACCATCTCTAGGAGGTTCAGAGAATTGCCAGAAAAAGACAAACAAATCCACTGAACGGAGATTTAGTAGGCGGAAATCCTTAGTTGATGTAAGTGGTCCGGGGGATAATGACCAGCCTGGTTCAAGATTATAAAAAGGCAACATGTTCTCAAATAACCACACTTTGCAACAAAATTATAGAGAAGAGCATCTCTGATTGCACAACACGCCGAACCTTCAAGCAGATTGCTTACAGCAGAAGAAAACTAAGAAATACTCATTGTGCAAAAAAAAAAAAAAATATTGCTACTATTAGATCGCACAGTTAGTTTGGCCGGCTGCCTATATATATATATATATATATATATATATATATATATATATATATATATAAAGAACGAAATGTTCACCACTTACTTGCTACACAGGTCGCAACCATATATATATATATATATATATATATATATATATATATATATATATATAATATGTGTGTGCGTGTGTGTGTGTGTGTGTGCGTGCGTGAGTTATTGGTATATTCCTTTTTCTTACGTATATATGATTATTCTAAGTTAAATATTTTAAAGCAGCTGTTTAATACTCATGAAATAATATTTTTGTTTCATTTGCATATTTACTGCGCTGCAAAACGTAAAGGAGCAATAGCTTTCAGGAACGTTAATAGTAAACACCCCCCCCCCATTTTGAAAAATCGCTAACTGCGAAAGATCGCTGTAAATGAATAAATAAGTTAACAATGTTATATATATATATATATATATATATATATATATATATATATATAACAATTTCAGTAAAAATTATATAAGGCACATATCTGTAAAAAATCTTAGTTTATAATGATTAACGAAAAATTGCAAATGCACAAAACGTCGCCTGATTATAATGAACATCTTCCCGATTATAAATCTAAACATAATGATTGTGAAGAAAAATACCACAGGCAATCGCAACTGAATTACGGTAAAGAATGTTTTCTTTCCAGTTTAAAGGAATTATATACAAAATAAACTACAATAAAATTGCATATTTTTCATTCCATAAATTTATGAGAAAACAATTCAAAATATTTATTGTACTCAGTTATAATCTGTCGACAAAATAAACTAAATCTGTTATCTGTCATAATAACCAGAATGCTCTCAGAAATATTTTTTAAAGCAAAAAGATATTTAGGCTTCCATGCAAATCTGTTACTACCTTGTAAATAATTAGAAGATACTTAAAGCATCACTCGAAGAGAAACACTACATGGGGTAAACACCATGAAATAGGTCATAGTACACATCAATTAGTTGCACCTAACAACTCAACCTTCTCACTCCAAGCGCCGTGCCACTTTCATCCTTAATCCAGAATATAGTTATTCGGGAAAATCACTCTAAAGGAGGAAATGGATGTTCACTACCAAAGACTGCAAGTACAGACTAACCATTGGAGACCACACTGGGGAGTAGAGACTACGTCACGGCTCCACCAGCCTGGCAAACCTTACTTTCTGTCTTTTAGTTTTTATTTACTGCAAAACCTGCTGTCGATAAAGACCTACTATACCGCAGTGAGTGAAAGAGAGAGAGAGAGAGAGAAAAGCAAAGGGGTAAAATCCGGCAACTATCCTGTAACTGGGTAAAATTGAAATTTAGCTTTTCCTTCAATCTTTTACACCGTTAAATATAATGGTTATGCCGAAAGAGGACAAATTTTCACTACTCAGTTCTAGATAAATACTATCCTTGCAGGATGAACGTTGTAGTGCATTGGACAAGAAATTGGAGAGCCGAGTTCTGTGACACTATCTCCAGCGGGTATATTTTCCTTTGTTTGGTTTAATGCAACGGAGAGAGAGAAATTAATATTAGTGGTATTATTAGTTGTGCTTTATTATAATTCGCGATGTGAGCTTATGTAAAAAACTATTTTAATACTATCATATACTTATAAAATCCGGGGAATAGAAAAATTAGCTATTTTAATACTATCATGTACTTGTAAAATCCGGGGAATAGATAAATTAGCTGACAATGTGAAAGAGAGAGAAGGAAATATAGTTTTCTGTCTTTTTCATTATAGTTTTCTTTCTTTTTCATATACGATACGGATTATTTTGTGCTAGGTGGAAATTTGACAAAATGATCGCAGTCATAGTAAAATGTCAGGATTCACTTGATGAGGTCAAGTAAGGTTAGATCCCCTAACAGATCTTCCTGAGTACAGAAAATTTTTGGGAATTGAAAAATCTAAATATGATGTAATCGAAAGGAAGTGAGCTGTTGATGCTTCATTCGTCGAGCCACGCCTACACCACTGCAAATCGTGTGTGTGGAAAACCGTCTCGTTGGTCAAAAGCTTTGAGTCGGCCAAATCCTACGAGAGGATTTGGGATGGTTATAAAAATCCGGACTCAGCGAGAAAAATCAGTGGCTGCGAGTTGAAGTTTAGTTGTTGGTTGGAGAGTAGTTTTTGTCAGTCGAAATGTAACGACCGTGGAAAAGGGTTCCCACCTGGGGTGCCATGACCTACGGCCGGTCGCTTACCACAGAACTTATGGCTAAAGAGTTCATGTCGAATGAAGCCTGCTGCCAATTAACTTAAAGATTTAATTTTGAATAATTCGTTTTGATAGGAATCCCGAAAGAACATTAGTGTTTTTTTTTAATCATGGGAGAATCGAAATTTCTGATTCCTCGTTCGCTCTACTTCAGTAAACTCCGTTAAACTCCGATAAGAACCCGAAAGGACTTTTTTATTTTAGAAGTTGCATCGAAAATTGACAGCCCTGATAATGGAGAATATGGGAAAAAACTTTAATGAAAATTTAATGAATACATGAAAAGACTTTAGTGAAAATTTGAAGAGCTCTGTTTACTTTAACGAAAGTTAGAAAAGACATTTTTATCTAAGGATTGAAAGCTCGAATATTCGTAAACGAACTCTCTCTCCGTTGGAAACTGGCATTCAAACAACTGTATTATCATTCTGACAACTGTAATATCTGCTCCTGTGATTAATAATTGTTTTTTATATAAAGATATTCTTCGTAAGTCTCCAGGTGTGTTCGACCTTGTTCACTTATTTAATTTTTTTTTTTTTTTTTTGGTGCCGTGTATTTTTAACCACAAGTGTACACCAGTGTTCAATCTGGTTCTGGTGGAAAGACTACTACTGAAATTGCACAACGCGACCTTTCTGACATCAATTTACAACGTGGGCAGTGGTCCGTTGTTGCAATAGACGTCTTGAAAACCAGCTTTTGTGGCGAGATCATTACGACCAGCAACAGCGGCCCGAAAGCGTATACACAGCTGGTACCGTTTCGACATCATCGCAGCGGGATCCGTTCCCGAACCAGCTAGCGATCGAATCAACCGGCTAGCCGGGTGGCAGTGACACAATTGGACCTTCGACGAGAACAAGCGTAACAACGAGCCATCCCCGGGCAAAAGAATGTCGCATTTTGAATTCCAGTTGAATTCCTTGCATTCACTTACGCACAAATACCCTTAGGAAAGGTATTAATCCTTCTATTAATCCTCCTATGTGTTAAATAACAGGACATTGAATTGTATAGCTTTGGCTGGCAACTAGTTTACCGCAGAAAGTAATTGCAACCTACTGCGGGATAATCTTTTGCCCAGTCAATCATGTCGCGTTCGAGACATGATCGCCCAAGCGTGTATCACGTATGTCACTTAAATGACTGATTGAATATCCTCGCAAGGGTTAAGAGCTCGATCCAGTCGTAATTTGTGGCATTTTTTTGTCGTTCGTTTGACCAACAGCTTCTTTTATTATTTGTCGTGGCAGACAGTAATTGTCAAATGTTATGGAAACCATCATTAGACAATCTCCACTAACTTTCATTTCTTAAGTTCTCACATCTTTCTTTTCCTTTTAAAACTTTTTTCTAGATCTTTAAAACCTTTGTCATATTTTTGGGAAATATATGTGAACGCTCCAAAATCAATGTCTATTGTTCATTTCTACAGAAACTACAAATGATGCCGGAGAAATGTTTCCAGATACAAAACCTTATCTGGCATTGTCAACAGCGATGAACAACAGTCTGCATGCTGTATTCTTAAAAATCTCACAGCGGTTGATAAAACATATACCTGCATACACATCGCCGTCGCCAGGAATGAGATACCTTTACTCATTGTTGTTGTTTGGTTTCAGCAAACGTTCGGCAAGTTTCGATCAATATGAACAAATGAAACATTTGCTGCATCGAAGAATTCAGTTATATAGCTCTGCTTCGTATGCACTTTCATGTCAAACGTCAATTTAACAGATTATCATTTATCTGATATTACCGAGGAAAAAATATTGCCGCGAAGGTTCAGCCTCTACTACCTTGCTAACACGATCCTCCCCTGAAGACATAGGTCAACATAATAAAATAAGAAACATTACTTTCACAGCGATCATCGTATAGTGAGAATTCAATTCCACTTATACACATTCCTCTACTGTTTGTTGGCTTGAGACCTGGAATGGATTAAGGCACACCCTTCGCCGAGCTTAATTGGCTCTTCCCACTTCTCACAAAATTTATCGCTTCCAGATGAAAACCGACACGCAATAGTTTGGCGGTATTGTTGAACTGTATTGTCGCAAGAGATACAATACTTTATTGTCTTTCTACTGGTTTCTACTTCAAACAACAACGGTGTTAGCAAAGTCCGCATGCACCTGCCCTCATTAACTCTGTTCTGGGCATATGAATGAAAGATGGAGACAAACCGTACGCACGTGGAATAAGAAAAGTTAACTGTCATTCAAAGGTCACTCTCTGATAAGATATTCTTACCTTATATATAGGTTTAACTCTGCTTGTTTCATAGTTCTGAGGCTCATTTCCGATGTTTTCGTGCCTTCATTTTCGATGGCTACTCTTCAAGTAATTTGAAATAATTCACCATCTTTGTTTTTAATGTGATATCTCTTCATAATGAAGGTGATCATATTTTTCTACATTTTCCTTATTATTTGTGAATAGTTATGGCTTTTTGGAAACAATACTTGAAAAATGTCCTCCTCCACAGTTGTGTGGGTAGAGTTACAGTTACCGAAATTACTTGAATTTGAATTCATTTCGCCTAATCCCCTTTTCGGTAACTGTAACTCTACCCACACATTCCTCACCTTCTTTTTAAAGTTTACTCTTTTCATATATGGTTGCCACTTCCAAACAATTGGATCTTGTAAAACCCACAATTGAGTATGCAATATCACCATCACAAACTTAAAATCATTGATCAAAGAACGTGCAAGTAGCATCTGGTTAACTGCAATTACCTACCGCCTTTTAAAACCTATTCACCTTATAAATTATTTCTGGATATCAGATCAATAGTCAGATATTAAAAAAAATCTGAACTGCTGTTAGGCACACATCATGCCATCTCTACTCAAGAATAGAAGACGAAATGTATACTTCAACACTGTCAACTGGTCTTTCAGAGGCAATTTATACAGTTTCAATGATTCAATCTTAATCTGCTAATGAAATCAACCTCCAAGTAATATCTATCCGTCAAAGGCGGCAAATTTCTGTTTGGCCTTTTCAACAATTTTTTTCAGAAAATTGGCATATAACTTGATTCTGCAACATTTATACAACTTTTGTCGGATACTATCAGAACTTTTATTTCAGTAAATCATATCTTGTTTATGTCGAGCTAAACACACGATTCTGGCAGAGAAAACCATTTATCTCGGATAAGGGAGCATCCCTATGAGAACCTAATTCATTTTACCACGAAATCCTATCTTCTTTCTTTCTATAAATTTCCAACTGCCTGAAGGCAGACATATTGTTTCTTTTTCAAAATCTGAAAATGCAACTGATTTTGACAGAGCTTTTAACGAAAGTATAAACACCAGGTTATAATATTCGTGGATTTCCCTTGAATCTTCTGTTCTTAAATTCTCTATTTTTCTTCTGTTCTCTTTGATTTGATTTTATCTTCTTGATTGTACGCCAAACTACTCGAGGCAAAACTGCGAAACTGAATCACTGATCCTCTTGAGATGAGCTCCCACTGAACTTTGTATAACATTCAAGGGAATTCATAAATCATTATTTAATATAGATATTCCGTAGAATCAGCCTTAGTAATCTTCATGCACTAATTTCCTTTCAGTAAGCCAGTAACTCATTTCACTGATAATTCTTTCATAGCAGAAGATAATGAAGAGAAACGGGCCAACCATCACTCATGTCTTTCCTGATTTACGAAAAATCACCAAAATTTCTGAGAAATAAAATAATTCCTAAGAAATTTTGGTGAAATTTAAGATCACAAAAACATTCTTCTTCTATATGGTGTATTCCATCAGGTTGTAGGCGGTCATGGCTCTCCACAATTTCATATTGTTTGTAGTCCATGGTACAGTTTATCTTTTTGCTATATCTCCTCATCTCTGTTTTTCCATCTATTTATAGAAGGTAGGTTATGCTTTGCTTTCCTTTGTCCCTTTTGCTTTTAATCTGTTCTGTGAGTGTCAAACTTTTTAAGTCCTTTTACTTCATTAGCTTGTATAACACATGTCCCTGCATAACAAATGTTATTTCATATATACCGCGCCCCCTCCACCTCTTACTGTTCGTTCACTCTTTTTTCTTATTTTTTTTCATTTGGAATAAGTAGGCTAAACTATCGCCCAGTTCACACTTCACCCACGTCTATTGATCAGGTGAGGAGGCTCATCCCTTGATCCATGGTTAGGATGTGGTTTCCGGCTTTCTCTCCCAATCTTTTCACTCTTTTCTTTTCTTTTTTTTCAATTGGAGTAGATAGACTAAACTATCGCCCAGTTCATACTCCACCCACGTCTATTGAACAGGTGAAGAGGCTCATCTCTTGTTCCCTGTTTAGGATGTGGTTTCCGGCTTTCTCTCTTCCAATCTTTTCACTATTGTTTTTAATTTTTCCAATTGGAGTAGATAGACTAAACTATCGCCCGGTTCATACTCCACCCACGTCTATTAAACAGGCGAAGAGGCTCATCCCTTGTTCCCCCACTTTTTTTTAATCATATCACCCCAAGCAAGGCGGTAACGCCACTGATGAGCAGGGGGCTACGTAAGAGTGAAAAGATTGGAAAAGAGAAAGCCGAAAACCACATCCTAAACAGGAAACAAGGGATGAGCCTCTTCACCTGTTCAGTAGACATGAGTGGAGTGTAAACCGGGCGATAATTAGATTACGCCTAGGAAATCTCAAAAATTGCTAATGTTTTCTTCAACAATTGCTTATGTAACCAGGGTAATGATATTTCTGAAATTTTCTTATTTCAATTGAGAAATCTGGCAAATATTTTCGTTCACGCAAATAATGACATAACGACATATGATTCAAAAGTAACATTTATTTATTCAAGGATTACAGGAGAAACCACAAACAATTTAGGAATTAATAGATTTTAACGATTTACGCTTATACTGCAAATTACTTTCATCTATCAGTCTCCAGATATAGCCACCCGTCATATTTTCGTTATACGATCCTTGGGAGGGGCGTTTAAATCCTGATATATCCAGATAAAAGTGCTCGCCTGGCTCTTCTGAATACGCCTTTATGTTCTCTTTAGATTTATCAAGATGAGTGTCAAGGATATGAATTGTGAAGCAGTTCTTTTGCCGTAGTTCTTCACCTCTTTCGAAAAGTGAATACAGTAGTTTAGGACAGTGCTGCAATGAGACGATGGATGACAGAAGATCTAGATATATGATGGCTCGATGTTTAGAAAAGTCCACCATGCAAAAGAGCAATTGCTTGAGTGATCAGTTAGTTCCCTTTAAATTCGTGGGGTTGTGAATTTTATGACCTCATTTTCCTTTTTATACCATCATGCAAAAGAGCAAAATAAAAATATAAGTATAAAATACGAATATATTTCATCAAACGTTATTAAAAATTTCTAAAAATATATAATTTGGAGTTTGAAATTTCCAAACATCGTACGCAGGATACGTAAAATTCTGTCATTGAACCTCAACTAATGTAGTAAATGCCACAAAAATACGAAATATTGAATACTGAACATCTCTAGTAGTGTTTCGTATTTGTATGGCTCTTGCTTGTGATCCAGTATAGAAAACATCCATGATCTAATGTGCATTTGTTGAAAAATATTTTATACATACTTTTTAATAAAACCTTTTACAAAAATAAAAGTAAAAATATTTAAATTAAATGCACTTAAAAATTCCACAATTCTACCTTCTAGAGTTCTTTTGCTGGCGAAATTAGAAGCTCAATGTTGGTCTTGATCACTGAAAGCCATGCTAAAATATGTCTTGTACGTCTCACACATTTTAGTAGATGTTGCCACAGAATACCCTTTTGCTCTTGTCTTGATAAATTTGCTACAGACGTAGCAAATTGCGACTACCGGATGTTTACAACTTTTGATGCCATCTGTGACGAATGCATCTACCAACGACAACCTGTCTGTATTTGGTCGGCTTGAAGTAAACTGAATTGTTGAATTTACGTTCCCTGTATTTATACAGACATATATGTTGCCAGAATATTCTAGAAATTCGTTAAGCTTTTAGAAATATCTCGGAAGTTATGGAAACTTCTAAGAGGTCTTTGAAAATTCTCATTTAGTAACTCAGCACTGAATTTGTTTGGAATGTAATGGAAATAGGCTAGTTTGAAAAGACCGATGTACAGATTAAAAACGCAAAGTTTAAAAGAAATAATAGTCAGTTCCTTTGCTTTTTAGTCAGAATCACTTAAAAAATAATAGGTATTAACCAAAGACAAAATGTTAAAACTCTGTTAATTACTGTTATGTGTCTCCAGAATTACTAGTATTAATGCAATTGTTATATGTAGGCTTCGTTTCTTTACTAACAATTTTATCATTAATCAAATGCGGTCACTCAGTTTTCTGGGTTAACTCTGGGAACACTAACACTACTGATTTTATCATATTAATGTTATATTTGATCAAGTTTATAAGAATATATATGTTTTAACTTCCTGTGCATTCACAAAATTCACACTTCTCAGATATTGACGCATTACAACAACATAATGACCAACCTCAGACTGATGTTTGGGTATTTGATCTGATGTTTGATTGTTTGATATTTTGAAAAAGTGGTCCAGGACGAAAATGTTTGGGCACAATTTTAAATTTTCAGAGTTCTACTTTACATTTAGAATGTTTCCTATTTCTTTCTCGATGTAAACGATCTCATGCTGCAATACATAATATTTAAAGAATATTACAAGAGTAAGCTCAAGATCACTAATAGATTTCCATTCAAATGTTTGCTTTTTGTGCAGACATAATTTCACTGTATTTGTGGTATGTTTAGGATCTTTATGAAAAATTTTCCAGAGGGAGGGATATGATGAATGAGATTCTGCTTGTTCTTTTTAACATTCTTGATATGGTTAATTCTGACAAGATCCCCGTCACTACGAACTAAAATACACTCCCCCATCATCACTCTACAAACCCATACTGAACGTTGCAAATACTTGCTGTTGTACATATCTACAATTTTTCTTCTTTCATAGTATCAACCGCCAGACTCCGATATTTCAAACATTTATTTCTCACTACAATGCATACTTTTCTATCCTTTTGTGCATTGAAACTTTCATCATCTTTTTTACGTTCCCTTCTTTTTTATTTCTTTTCTGGAATATTTGCTAAATTTTCATGAAAACAATTTCTCATTAATCTTCTTTGAACGACAGAAAATCTACTTCAAACCGATTTTCAAGGACGCAAAGTCACTGATAGTTTTCTATCTCTCAGTGAAATTACTTATCATCTGATGACAATGACTTCTTCAACTTATTTTTTTTCATCTCACTCTTTATGTGCCGTGTCCTTTCAGGACGTAGGTGATCATGGGTCTCCACAATTTCCTGTTTCTTGCAGCTCTAAATGAATTCTGTCTTTTCGTTATTTCTAAAACCGGTTTTGCCATTCATTTTCTCAAGCTCTTTAAGTATGTCATGTGCTTTTTTCTCTGTCCCTCAATCCGTCCTGTGAGTAACAAATTTCCAAGTTCTCCTTCTTCTTTATGTAGCCCAGAAATTTCGTCCGTCTCTTCTTGATGTTGCTTTTTTGTTTCCATTTTCTCTAAAACTTCGTCGTTGCCCTCATGTTTGGTTCATGGTATCCTCGGCATCTTTCTGTAGAATCACATTTCTGTTACTTCAAGTCTCTTCTTCGAGGTGATTGTCCAGCATCCACTGCCATGCAGTAGGACAGATATAACGTAACAGTTCGGTACTATTTTTTTGTTTCTAATGAAGATCTTCTATCGCTTAATACTCCGCTTACTTGTTGAAATGTATCTTTCGCTATCCAAACGCGTCATCCTATTACACTGTCGCATTTTTCACACTTCCCAGATAGTTCATTTTTTGTGCTTGGTTGATTTTAGTATCTACGAGTTGTAATTTACATTTTGGGCTCATCTGTTTCCTAATAACCATGCATTCTGTCTTGTGGCAGTTCTTCTCGAGTTCCTTCACTACCTTCTGTGACTTCTCAGAATTATTGAAAGTTCTCTATAAATCTTTGAACACCACTTCATATTAATGATTGACCTAACATGCTATATTAATGAGATGTATATAAGTGCGTACATATCTGCTCCATGCATTTTTTATAAATTATAATCCTTACTAACTCTACTATAATAAAAAACGGTTATCTAACAATTGTGTATAGTAAACTCCATATACATATATATACATAAAAATATGTACAATTACCTATATATACATATTTATATTTATTTGCATATGTATTATAAGAGAGATGGGCCCCAGCCGTACAACGTTCGACGTTCTGAGTCAGAAATGATTGGTCAATTAGAAGAGCGAAGAAATAAGATGCGAGCAAAAAGAGCGAGCAGCTATCGAAAGAGTCAGGACAGTCGAGATTTCATCATCAGATGTGTAAATATGTGGGATGAATAATTATATCGTGAGGGTGTGTGTCTGGAGAGGTTTCGCGTGGGAGCCAAAATTCGTGTCTTTGAAAGCCAAACATTTGGAGAAGAGGAAATACGTAAGCGTAATAGAATACTAGATAAATACTCATACCAAACAATATATATAAAAAAAAATTATCATTTTCGTCATACCGAATGCTTCATTTTATTTCTTACTTTATGAACTGAAAAGCGGAATTCGTCTTACGTTGCGTTCTCTTTATATAAAATAAAAATTATTTTGACGACACTGTCTTCTGTTTTAGCTTTCATTTCTCTTGGAGTTAACTTACATGGATTTTATGTAATCCCAATTAGTATTTTCCGCGAATTTGTACTTTAGCGTTATGGGGTCACAGACAACATAAGAGTAATACAACACTAAAAAGAAAGAAACGAAAACACATTGGATTTGCAGCATGCGGGATTTTTGTTAAAGCTTTAAACCGTCTTTTAATATTAATAATGCGATTTCATACAGACACACACAGCCACACACATAAATATAAATATGATTATGAATTAGTAACATTAGTATTAAAAGACGATTTACCAAAGACTTGACGATTTGTTAGTTTTAAAAGGTTTGTTAACATTAATATTACTAATTGATATTGAGATAAATAAATAAGTATATCAAAAATACTTTTAGACCAACTACGAAACCAAAATAAAAAAAACGCAACAACAAACAAATTGTTGCATATGTCTCAACATATAACAATAACAATCCAGAACTACTTAAAGAAATGACAAAAAACTTAAATCTACTTAACTAGAATTATAAAATAAAAGATAAAAACAAACAAAATAATTAAAAGCAAATGCCAATAAAAAAAGCATAAAACAGATATTAACCTCATCTAATTTAATCAACAAACAATACAAGGGGTCACAAAATGCAACAAAAAGATATGGTGTTTGTGATATACTTATTGGGGGAAATTCCTATACTTTTGAAAACCCAACAACAAAATTTGCAATTAAGAAAAACTGTAACTTTAAAAACGTAATTTACGCACAAAATGCAAATCTTACATACGTATCCATTCATAAAATAACATTAAATTACCAGAAAATAGAAAGCACATCCACAACTGCCATGAGGGTAATTTTAAAATTATGCCACTATATCAAACAGACGGTGACTCTTACTTCCAAATGCAATAAAAAAAACTTTAAAGACAAGTTTAAACCAGCAATAAACAAATTATAAAACCATTCACGTAAGCACACACCTTACAAAATGCATTATATATATATATATATATATATATATATATATATATATATATATATATATATTGTGTATTTGGGCAACAATCTCTCTTTTATACATGTTTCATTATTTTTTATATAATTTTTTATGTGTTCAAATGATTTAGTTCTTTACAGAAATCAAAAAAAGAAAAAATATAACATGAAAAATTACATAAAAAACTTAATGATAATACCTTGTCTGTCATTTTTAGAAACGGCCGTCCGTTAATTTTTAAGTTACAATTCTCTTTCCTTTTTTTGCGAACCCAGACGATGTCAATTTTTCTTTTCTTGTTTATTTTATTTTATTTTGTTTTATCTTTTTCTTTTTTTTCTTTTTCTTTTTCTTATTCTTTTTTAATTTCTTTGCAAATCTATTTAAAAAGGAAAATTAGACTGATTTTTCTCCAGTTTCTGAAAGGATTTTTCTGTTGCTGAGGTGATGTGTTATCCCCCGTGGGGATTTTCATATCGAAATGATCATCCAACATCACTGAATTAATCCTTTTTTAATTTATATATATATATATATATATATATATATATATATATATATATATATATATACATTATTCGGACTATTGTCCGCATCTTTGTTGAGATTTTACAACGGAACCCTGACCTTATACTATTTGCTGTTCGTATTTCTCTGGCTCGCTGCTTATAACTTGCTCGATGTTCCAAGCTGCGGAGGATCCCTTGCATCTGGTTGTATTGGATAGGAGCATCTTTGATAAGTTCCACGAAGTGGGTGGAGTTTCGAACATATGATGGCGACTTTCCTATCAGTGGGTCAATTATATCTTCAAGGAAGCGACCCAGAGGGGGACACACCGAGCCTAGGCTGCTAACAATCGGCCAGAACGAAGTTTTTTGTGTTTGCTAAAATTTGTGACTGTATGAGTTTCACTCCCCTTTCTATTTTCTCTTTTCCTTCTCTCTCTCTCTCTGTCTTTTTGTATATAAATATATTCCTTTCTAAATAATTTGTGTGTGCGTGATTAATTTTGTCTGAATGTTGTTTTGGGCAGGTATATCTTTTTCCTTTTTGCGTGTGTACAATTTCTTGTTAATTGTTTTATGTATCATGATTTAATTCCTTATTCTGTATTGTGCTATACGTGTAATTTGATATATCTATTCTTCGTTTTTTTTATTCAGAGTGAAATTAACTTTTATTTATTCATCAACGGCCTGAAGGAAGCAATTGTAATTTGTTTTCTTTTACATTGCTGAAATAAATTCTGGATTTATAACCGTTTAATTATGTGTTGAGTTTTCCTCTCAATATATTTGCTCTGGATAATATCCACTGAGCTCTCTATTTTTATCGAACTGATATTTTATATTAATTAGATAAAATCTTTTGGATTATCCTCACCGTTTTTACGGGTTGTCATTCTCTCTCTCTCTCTCTCTCTCTCTCTCTCTCTCTTTCTCTTATATATATGTATGTATGTATATATATATATATATATATATATATATATATAATACATTTATAAACAAGTTATTACGTTAGTTTCTATCATGATGAAAAGACAAAACTATGAAAAAACTAAAAAACTATGAAGATACATTAAGAAAATCTGGCCGCAAAAACATTTTACAATATAGATTATGGCTAGGTTTTGAAGGCTGTCACAATGCGCTTAGTAAAATAAATGAAGGTAATAAAGTTGTTGGGTATTACCTATTTATTATACATTAATATTTCGAGATTAAAATCTCATCTTCAGAATGGTGGAAGATTAGTTTTTGTTCGAGTCCGTGCCTTTCAACGAATGGTTAATCCTGGCTGCTGCTGCTGTCGTTAATTGAAGTGAGTGCGTGCGTATGTGTGTATGTGTTTACGGTATATATATGTGTGTGATTGATACTTGGGATCTTTTTTATGGCCTGAACACCATCGGAAGCGTCCACTTCCTGGCATGCCGCAAATTACCAAGCCACAAACAATCGCTGGACTGCCTGCATGAGCTCTTCACAATTTTTCATCTTAATAATAACATCAATGCTTTGACGATGAAACTTTACTTTCAGTAAGTTTGTGGCCTTCTTCATTACATCATGTTGTTTGTTAGAAAATATTATATAAAAATATTATATAAAAAATATTTTAAAAAATAACTAAAAAAAGTAATTACAAAAATACCTGGGTGATCACAAAAGGGAAAAAAATAAAATGAAATAAATAAAACAAAATAATTAATATATATATATATATATATATATATATATATATATATATATATCAATTATTATAAACAAAATAATTAATATATATATATATATATATATATATATTAATTATTTTGTTTTATTTATTTCATTTTATTTTTTTCCCTTTTGTGATCACCAAAGTATTTTTGTAATTACTTTTTTTAGTTATTTTTTAAAATATTTTATATATATATATATATATATATATATATATATATATATATATAAAGTAAAATAAAATGCCAGAAGTATACGCACATAAATACTCTAGTCATAAAAAGCCCTCTTCCACTTTAGCAAAAGTCAAACTAATGATCAGGTCAACACATACTTAGATAAACCACATATTAAAGCAGACTTATACCATCAGACCATAAAAAGATCCCAAGTATCAATCACACACATATATACCATAAACACATACACACATACATGCTATAGCACATTTACACACACACGCACTCACTACAATTAACGACAGCAGCAGCAGCAGCAGCAGCCAGGATTAACCATACGTTGAAAGACACGGACTCGAACAGACGCTGCTCTTCCACCATTCTGAAGATGAGATTTTAATCTTGAAATATTAATGTATAATAAATAGGTAATACCCAATAACCTTTTTACCTTCATTTATTTTACTAAATGCATTGTGACAGCCCTTAAAACCTAACCATAATTTTAATATACACAATGCTTCAAGCAAATTGCGAAACTTTACTATTTTACAATATAATTCTCATTGAAACTGACAAACAACAAACGATAATAGAAAACGAAATATTATCTGGTTCAACCCACCATTTAATTTAGCTGCAAAGACCAAAACAGGAGAAACTTTTTTTAAACTGATAGATAGACACTTTCCAAAAGGATCAGAACTAAACAACATTTTCAATAGAAACACAATCAAGCTAAGTTATAGTGGTACCAGTAATGTAGATAGTTTCATAAAAAAACAAAATGCCAGAAATTTAGATAGCATTGTACAAAACAAAACTACTAATAAAGAATGCAACTGCAGGGACAAAAATAAATGTCCATTCCAAGGAATTTGCAATACAAAAGAAGTCATTTACAAGGCTAAAGTACATGACTTAAATGGTCAAAATAAAATATATTTGGGATCAACCAAAGACACCTTTAATACCAGGTGGTTCAATCGCAAGTCTACATTCAAAATAGAAAACTTAAAAAAGCTGTACAAAATTGGCTAGCCACGTGTGGAAATTGAAATCAAAATATGGAAAAGACCCAGACATAACGTGGAGTATAATAAAAACAGCCAAGCCAACGGTGTCAAAATATGTAGACTGTGCCAGGAAGAAAAGTTAGAGATTATGCTATTCCCAAACAAAAATGAACTATTAGATGAAAGAAAGGAAATTATGACTAAATGTAACCATACTAAAAAATAACTATTAGGGTTATACAACCATAGATGAAAACGTTATAATTTCTTGTAATTTTAAAAATTGCGCGTTCAGAAATTCCCTACCACATAAGCGTTCAAAATGACCACCGTTACGGGAGCGTTCTTAAAAAAACGATAAACGGTAAAATCAGTTATTGAAAATCGCCTGAAGATACCACTAATGGTAGAAACCTGGGTCACGTAATAACTTGTTTAGAAATGAAAAATATTCAAAAGTTCTACAATGTAATTGTATTGAATCCTTTTTAATACAAACGTGCACTGGTCTAGTTTTATTATGATTAAAAACTAAGTAATTAAGCAATCAATATATCAATATATATATATATATATATATATATATATATATATATATATATATATCTTCCTTTACTGTAATGCAATATATATATATATATATATACTGGCAAAAACAGACACACTAGTTGAACCATACACATTCACACACACCAAACAAAGTGCATGTATATATTACAGATTTCCTTAAAAAAGATATGTATGTAGAACGAATATATACGCACATATTGACAAAACACACCAGACGAAACATACGCGCACACACACACACGTGCACACACACTCTACACATATATACACAGAAAAATATACTAATAGAAACACACACGCATTCATGCACACTCACACACAGGCACATTTACACACATACATTGGAAGAAAGCACGAATAAATATACACATTTACACACACACAAAGATAAATAATTACACAAGAATAAACACACACATAATACACAAGAATAGAAGAATGAATGAAGGAGGACATACCATAAAAAATATTGGGGATTTTTTGCAGTATGGTTAGCTCTCTTCAAGGCCTGGAAACCACTCGAGGTAGAGAGTTACGTTAAGGCGTAGTTTATATGTAAATGAGGGGAAGATTACTGATGACTTCAGACTTGAACAGGTTGAGATTGTAGTGATGAGGAAATATCCCCTTGGACGTCTGTTCTATAAGGCAGTGGTCCGCGGGAAGAAGCTGTTTGAGTGGTACGCCGATAGAATACGGAGGAGGTGTAGGTGGTTTGCTACTTTGAAAGTGACATGGCAGTCAGACCTGATGGAATCAGTTGATGCAGTTCGTTTGAGCATTTTCCATAGTAATAGCGATAGACCAGTTAAAGACTCGCTATATCACGTCTGTGTGTGTGTCTGAGAGAGAGAGAGAGAGAGAGACAGAGATAGAGAGAGAGAGAGAGAGAGGTTGAAGGGTGAAAAATAATTAGTCTCCATCAAGGCCTCGGTGACGCTTTTGAACTCTATCAATTCTGGAAAGTGATGTTTGGGTTGCTCCTAATATGGCAATAGTACTCCATTTTTGACCTGATCTAGCTTTTATAAAGGTAGAGAATTGCATGTACTTACTGAAACGGTATAATGAAACGATCATTTTATCTGCATATTTAGCAATTGTTCGTATATAGAAACTCTACTTGAGGGTGGATGTGAGTATCAGGCCCAATGTCCTCCCAAGGTTCGGGGCCCCATCGAGAAGACATGGTGACAGTTCGGCGTTTGATCAGCGGTGATAGAATGTAACAAGTTTGGGAGGTTAGATTGGGGAGAAGTCTACTGCCAATCTCTGACCGTCAAGACTTTCGGAGATACGCCCGTATATCGTCGTATCATCAGCATAAATGTTTGCAAATGATCGGAGTATATTCTTAGGTATATCATTTATGTAAATCAGAAAAAAGGTTAGTTCGAGAAGTGACCCCTGGGAAATGCCTGCGTTGACCGTCAGGACCTTGGAGGATTGGCCGTTAATACCTACCTTCAGGGATCTACATGCTAGAAAGAATTTTATAATAGAGAAAATTCTTCAAATGATTCCATAGACAGAGAGCTTATGTAGTAAACTTTTGTACCATACCTTGTCGAAAGCCTTCAAGATATCTAATGCTATGGTCCTTGTGGTATGTATAAGGTCAAGGGCCTCACAAATTCTGTGTGTAATGGTAGTTAGTACGTCAGAAGTGGATCTAGGTGATCAAAACCTGTACTGCTCTTTGAACAAGAAGTTGTTCCTATCCATGTGCCAGACGACATTCTCATTGAAAATAACCTGAAAAAGTTTACTGATTATACTAATGGGTCTGAGCTGGGAAGGAGATCATATATTACCTGCGTTCTTGAATACCATACATACGCTTGTCGCCTTTCACATGCTTGGGAATGAATTCTCCTTCAGGCAGGGGCTAAATAATTTTGCTAGAATCGAGGATATTTCAGGATTGATATTCTTAAGGATGACCAGTAGCTTTTTTTGGCTGGAGTTTTGATAAGTCTAGAGACTTCTTTTACTGAAATGAGTATATTACTGAGATCGTGCTCAGTTAGACGTGGGAAGTTGCGCAAGGGATGGCCGTTTTTTGAGGCAAAGGCCGAGGTGAAGAGTCTTGTCTGTCGAGGAGGAACATTTATAATAATGGGCACATCAACTTTGCCTCTGTTTATAAATTTCCATATTCAGTTTATTTCTTTTCAACCTTAGCCTGGACAGCTCGCGTTTAGCTGCACTTTACGTTTCCCACAACTTTCTTACAGTGATTGCAGGTGTTTCTAAAAGCAGTAAGGGCCATACTACCTTTTCTTGGGATAGATTTTGAAGTAGTAGTTCTGGTGAATTGTGGCTGCAATGCATTTAGGGGTGAAACAGGGCTGACTGTTTGGGTTTTGCTGAATTTTTTGTGGGGAGGGGGTATAAAACACACTATTCTAGAAAAGATCGATCGGAGATTAGAGCAGCATGTTTGAAGAAGGTTGAGAGAGGAGCTTCCGTCATATAGGGGTGAAAGCTATCTAGTTTGCCTCTCAACTTGCAAAGCCGTTTGCTGGAACGGTAAACCAGGGGATACCATTGATTTAGTGTCAATCTAGGAACTGATTAGGGTATAATCAGACGTGCCAATGGGGGTGGGGTAAAACTTCTGAAGTATATTTGTCAGGGCAGAATGCCAGAAAAAGTTCGAGGATGTTCACCTGCTCTCCCGTCGCATCCGAGACATCGGTGGGTTATTCAATGATCTGGATTAGATAATAACCGATAGAGAAGTCTCTGCAATATCTGCTTTCATCATCATTTATTTTCTTTCTTTCTTTTTTTTTTTTTTTTGGAGTAGACTAACTCCTCTCTGTGATGAATACTGAAGCCGCGACATATGTGAAATTTGTCCGAGGAAAGTTTAGTGAAGGTATTGCCAATCCTTTTTCAAATTCGGTCGGAGATTACCGACCCTTCACCCTGATAATGATACAGAGACAAGACGAATGTAGTACTATGGATAATTGCCATACGAGAATACATATACAGGAAATTAGGGCCCTCGTTTTTGCGTCCCTACCACAAGCATATATGTCCTTGATGTAGACACTGATCTCATGGCCTTGCCGATTTAGATGGTCGAATTTTTTATAATGCGTGAGTAGTCCAAGATTGTGAGCTTCTGTAATGGGACTGAGGCATTGGTACCCGTTTCAGACAGGAATAGGCTGCCAGGTTTAAACTGAAGAAGATGGAGTTCCACTTCTGGAAAGTTGGAACGTAGTATTCTCTCATTGCCCACGTATTCAGCGAGAATAATATAAATTATCTCGGATAATATTTTAAAATTTATGATTTATGTCAGCTAGTGAGCAGGATGTTTTGCTTGTAACCAATGCTTTATAAAATATCGATGAAATTTTTCAATTTCCTCTCGCTATTTGATTCACAGATCTATCTAAATATTACCTTGTCGTTTCACAAATTTCGTTTGTTCTTACAACACCAAGAAAAAAAATCTTTTTACAAAAAAAAAAAAACACGATCGGTTTCAATCTTTAGATTAAATGTAGAATTCTATCCCAAATATAGTTTATTTTTAAATAATACAGTGAGACTTTGCCAACAGACAACATCCAGTCTGTTAGTCTTTCTTGTAAAATTTTAATAAAAATCAATTTAAAAGATAATGTTTTATTTATATTCATTATATTTCACTTACAATAACTGAAACTTCATGGTTATCAACGATTATATTTAGGTTTAGGTTCCTTTAAAATTTGCTAAGAAATGAGTATGCATGATGACAAAATACCGCAAACTTAATAAAATACAATTTTTTTCGTCAAAGTCTTATGTTATTTCTTATTAAGAGAAAAGTAAAAGGATATTTATTATTAAATAATATTTCTTAATCCTTTTTAAAACCTTCAAAAAATTTTGTTTTTCTTGTGTCAGAAGATGAATGGTGTGCGGTGATTTGGAAAGTTTTGAAAATCTCGATAATTAGAGATTTTAATTAAAGTTTCAGAACGTATTCACAAATAAATTAAATTATTTTTCAAATGTTTCTTTTTTGGAATATCTTGGTAATTTTCTTTTTATACATATTTCCCCTATTTAATTTTATTAAATTTGGATAAATTCATTTTAATATTTATATTAGTTATAGGCACAAGTCTTTGAAGAATTTAAATCATCAATTTCGTTTTGTAAATCAGGACTACCAGATGCAGAACATTTGCTTTGAATTGTAAAATAAAAACATGCAATAAAGCTAAGACATTATTTAATTAAAAAAGCTGTTAATTACTTTTCTGAATAAGATATATGTTGTTTGGGGGTGGGGGAGAAATAGTATTTTGTCTGCAATAATTGTTTTCCTATTAATAAAATTTTAATTATAATAATTTATAATGTTTTAAATCTGTTCAAATTTTGTATTGATTTGTAGCGGGTGGATGATATTTTTATTAATTAAAACTATATTTACTAATCCTAATGGAAAAGCTTACTGCAATTCTGCAAACGCGAATATTTTTTAATAATTTTGATTTTTTGTGTGTGCGTGTAAACGTAACGATCTTTGTAAATTTGGACTTCATCTATACACGACATCATCAGAAAATAAAGTATATAATAAATTTAAAAATTTACATAATTTCCTAACATTTCCTCAACAATCGTCTTCGTAAATAAGTACTCATAGTACCTAAAATCCAATAAAATATAAGATTACTTAGAATAGTTTCTTAATTTTCCAAGATTATTGAGTCGTTAAAAAAAATATATCAAAAAGGCGTTCACGTTATATCATTAAGATATTTTTAGTTATAACCGACGAAAAAACAATCCCAACTATCGAGATAGTTGTCATAAAAAACTCGGCCTGTATTAAAAATACTTTTCTGATATCTAAACTAAAATTAAGTAATATTCGTCTCAAATCAGATTAATTTAATTCTAAATCAGCTAGTCTTCCTTAAATAAAGTTTAAGAAAAAATATATATTTTATTCGTAAATTTTTTTTAAAAAAAGAGAATCATGTTGTTTTGGCAGATTTGCTAATATAGGTGATTTTTATAAATTTAAAAAAAAATCAATCTAATAATCTAAAATTCAGTTTTAAATGCAGCAAAATCTTTTGCTCATTGGAAATATTACATTTTAACTATTGGATTGAAATTAAAATTAAAATAAAAGCTTCAAGAAATATTTCATTAGATATCGCTTTTCTTTGTAGGTATCTAATTATATTCATACGATAAATTGCTAAGATTATTTAAATAAGTTTTAAACGTTATTAAATACATTTGTTAATTGTTATTTAAACTGATACCATACATTGATTGAACTTCACTTTCATAATTTGCAATTGAAATATCTCTCGAAATATATTTGAGGTAGGTTAGTTCAACAACTACTTTAAAATTTTAACTGAAATTTTCAAAACGTTAATAGAAAATTTTCCATCAGTAAATAATCGGTTAGTTAAGTTTTATCTATTTGACATTAGGTTTATTTGTAGGAAAAACCACAAGTTTATAAAGGTACAAATAGAGATTACAAAATTACTGTTTATTTTGATCGGTGTGTTTATGATTTTATTAATATTGTTGTAAAACAGAGTTTCGGATTTGAAAGAATCAATGTCGAAGGGGAAGATTTCAACTCGAACTGCTTGATGAATTCTAGACAGTTGGCAAAATTTCAAATATGTGACTAATGTAAACCGATATATATCGGCTGAGGGAAAGCACTCAGGATCATTACTTAATATCGAAATCTCATTCATCAGATTCAGTTGAGTAATCTTGTGTAACTGGCGCTCCATTCGAGAGCGACTCAGCTCCTGTGATATACGATTTCAATTAGCAAGGGACTTTCACCGAGAAGAATGACGAATTCTCCTAGGATCTTGGCACACTATCACGTGTCTCAGTTAATGAAAACGTTTAGACCGATATGATTCTGCAAAGAATTTTCTTTTTTCATACATCATTCGTAGAAATACTGTTTGCTGGGCATTTAAACCCATCCATAAACAAGAAGAAAGTCCTGCTGCTCTTGCTTGCTACAACTTTTTTGTGGTGGTATGAACACAGAAATCGAAATGCTGTCCTAGAAAATTTACTTCACACTATTTTTTTTAAAAGAACCCATTAAACTTTTCCCAAAGAAGAAAAGATGAGAAACTCATTTTTTCAAAAGTACAATGAACTGTAAATGAATAGGTATTTTTGCATAATCCTGAATCTAATAATAATGATTATTAGATTTAGGATTATATAAAAATAAACATTTATTTTTATTTATTGACTTGCGTTTTAACCATCGATTTTAAACTTTAAGTAGAAAGCATAGAAAAATACGTATTAGTATTAAAATTGTAAGTGAAGATTGTCTTAAAAACTAAAATTTGTTGTTGCTGGTAGCTTTATATATAGTTATTTAAAACAGATAGCGTGAGGCTAGTATTGTGATCACGTCTTCAACCGGATATAGGAAGTAAATTACAAACAATATTGTAAAATTAACAACATGTTTTTTTTGTCTTAATCAAAGTAAATAGGAAGAATGTAAAAAGAGGTGTATATGGAAGTGTTTGCATTGAGATGTGATTATTCTTACGTAAGGTGTGCTGAATATGTTGAGAGAATGGCATAAAAGAAGTGTTTCTTTTTGGTTTTAATAGAGGGCATTTCTATGCTGCATTTTTTTACAGTGCAAAACGAAGTTCACTAGAGACTAGTAATCCGTCGGAGGCAAAAAGAACATTTTTGTTATACGGTATCCTTTAAATAAAGGAATAGAGATCGTAGGAGATATAGAAAAGGAGTATATATTGGCTATAACATCGAGTAAATGTTAGGAGAATTTTCTTGCTAGACAAGTGGGATAATTCAACAAATTTAAATATTCAAATGAAACCTATAAGTTCTTATTGGATTATGTCCACGAAGTAAACTACCAAGTGGGGAAAAGAGACAAAATTGATGAAGACTAGCTGACAATTTTCTTCGAAGTAAAAGAATGATTTGTCTGTTCAGCATCAGTAAAAATATTTTGCATGTCTTTTTGTTTAACGTCTGAAGACATTAAACAAAAAAGACACGCAAGTAATATATTTGTTCATTCTGGATATATTGGGAATATTACCAAGTTTACAACTAAAGATTTGACGTACGAAAAATTAGTATTTTCTTTCTTTTTTTAAACAAAATCAGATAACATGGACAAATATTAGTTTATTCATCTGATGTATAAAATAAATATAAAAGCAAATATTTTCTACAGATACTCTTTTGTGCCTTTAGGTGATAAAGAATCTGATTTCTATAATTTGGTGGCGAATGGAATTAAGTAATTTGTTAAAAGATTTTTTTAATTCTAAAGTTTCTCCCAGGAAATTATATTTCCCTTGATAATTCTAGTCAGTGCAAATCTGCCAAAGAAACCATAAAAACCCGACTATTAGTACATTTCTTATAATTTGTTATGGAATTTTTAAAAAATACAATGAAAAATGATGACAGAAAGGGAAAATGCTTTTTAAAAAGATCAAACAACGTAATTTTTGTTTGAAGTAAAAATATTTCAAAATAAAGTACGGTATTATTAAGTCAACAACCAGCAAAAGAATCCCTCGATATTTACTTTGTTCAGTCACTCTAGTTTATATACAAGCTTATGAACCTGTATAGTTTACATACAGGAAATCAGATTCAGATAAAGGAGAGAATAAAAGTTAAATAGGCAGAGAAATCAAAATTACAAATAATGTTAATGTTGAAGAATAAATGTTATGACTGCAGAGAGTGGGCGCTTGCAATGTTAAAGAGGGTTAATTTTTTCCAGTTAAAATAAATGTGTTCCATCATATCATACAGTTCCTGACGAAGTCAAACAACGAACTCATCTAGACAAACTTTACTTAATTGTAGCGCCTAATTACTATGTAACATAACCATCTGCATTAGCTTATGTTTTCCATATCACGAAGATTTTATCATTGCAACTGACAACGTCAGTGTCAATCAGCAAGTGACTTCATTCAAAGATAAAATAAATAACTGAAATTTTGACCGAATAAGATAAAAAGAACTTTTCATACGAAATACAAAATTAAACAAGGCAGTAATGGCAACTTGTTAATATGTCCACTCGAAAAGCATACCGGAAACATTAATCATCGAGAAATAGCTTGAATATTTCAATACAAAATCTACTTTTAAATTCATGATATATAATTTCTACAATATTGTTTTCAGAGTGTGATTCAATACGATATATTCATATTTTGCTAAACCTTTTTCTGAATGCAAAATGTTTTTGAATTGCAAGATTTCCGACATTTTATGAGACGACATATAAAATTATTTTGGTCAAATTTGAATTAATCTCTTTGCTTCTTCTTTTTCCTACCTTTGATAAATTTTAAAATAGAAACGTTATTTTTATCATTTCTTTGTTATATGTTAGTTAATTAAGAATTTCGTAAAGATTCTGATTAAAACAACAAAAAACAAGCGGTTAAAATTAACTTGAATGTTGCCATTTTTGCTAAATTTAAAAGTTGAATGCGGTAATAAATGTAAAAGTTGAATGTGGTAATACTTTATGATATTTAGAGATCGCTAATAATATCGATAAAATCTTCAATTCGATCTTTAATTACAAAAATCAAATAAACAAGATTAGTAGCATTTATGATTTCACGATATGATAAATAGATTTTCTAAATGCTCTTTTATAAAGAAAGTATTGATGTTAATTATGGAATTATATCGTAATAATTATGTTTTCAAGAAAATAACAACAATATTTTACTTCTTTTTTAATGAAGTTAGCGTTTGTATAAATCTCTATACGCTAAGGACGAGCTAAAATATGCGACAATAGATTCTTATCTTCCATAATATAACTGACTATGTAGAGTATTATGCAAAAATATTCGGTCATTTTAAATTAACTTTTGGCGCATTTCTTTTCAGAATTGTTCCGTATCTTCCCATCTCATTCAGAAATCTTACTACAAAATAGGATAATTTGCTATAGAAATTATTCCAACAGAGCCAATGTTTACTTTGTAGAAAACACGATGTGAAACATTCACTGTCAATTCTTCAAAACTTAACATATATTTAACACTTGAAAGTCTTTGGAGTTTATTTGCAAGGTACTGTAAGTTTTTAATCTTTAATTCGGTGTATGCAGTTTCACTTAACATTTGAAATTAAAAAGTATTCGTACATAAATATTTGTTGGGGTGAAAACAACTTCTGTGGCATTTTCTTCGATTATTTGTTTTAGTCTTACAAAGAAAAAGGCTTCAATCGAACGTTATTTCTGTTAAAAGATATGGCTTCTTGCTATTCTATAAATACGTTTTCAAGAATGTACCTATCTTTTTTCCGAGTGATATCTATCAGTGTGTGTATAGATACATACGCTCACACACACACACACACACACACACACACACACACACACATATATATATATAAATATATATATGCATATATGTAACGTGTATATGTATATGTGCATGTACACACGCACATACACACACACACATATATTTATATATAAGTATATATATATATATATATATATATATATATATATATATATAAAGCAGACTAATGATTATAACGCCTTTGATTCATTCACTTGCGCAGCAGGAAAATGTCATAGTCTATGACCTTTACTTTGAATAGATGTAGCGCTAAGCTAAATTTCAAATGATTGAGTGTAAAACTGTAACATGCATAGATTCACTTATATATATATATATATATATATATATTTTATTCTCTCCTATATATATATATATATATATATATATATATATATATATATATAGTCATCCGCAGTCAGATCTGTTTCGATGTATTACAGCTCATCAGTATTGTTGGACTCCGATTGCTTTTAACCCAGGATTGAAACCCAACCGAAGTGTATATATATATATATATAT